>JAWQFJ010004315.1:0-77500 GCA_034096865.1 Theodoxus fluviatilis | reverse complement strand
CCAGCAGGCATTGCGATAAGTCGGCCATTACCGTTGCTATTTTTAGATCTTGACGTAAACAACGCGAGGGTACGATGAGACGCGTGCGTCGCTCCCGAAGCGAAGGGGGGATGCAACGTGCGCGTTCCATCCGAAGCGAATGGGTTAACCATGTGATCTGGGGTTAAAGTGTAAAGCAGTTTGAGACGCAGATACGGGTGATAAGTCACTATATAAAACCACACTTTTACCTTTTGCTTTTAGCTACTGTTGCATCTCCTAGCTTATGTAAAAGAATTAAGAATAAGATAATGCTAAATCACTATAATAATAATAATAATAATAATACAGACTATTTCTACGCACATACCTTCCCTAATACTAATAGGCAAGCTCATGGCGTTTACAATAAAAAAAATCCACACTCATACAAAGCATTCTAACACTCGCACACTATACAGTTGAAATAAAAGAAAAACTAAATACAATACAAATAATTAAGTAGCAGGCAATAAACAAAACACGAAACATAAAAGAGGCGCCTTGTGAAGCACTTCGCTGCTCGTCAGGAAAGACTGACCGGAACAGGTGTGTCTTGAGGGAGGTTTTGAACTGGGACATGGAATCAGAGTGACGGACAGGGAAAGGTAGGCTAATCCACGTTACAGGGCCGATGTAAGAAAAATATCCATCAGTAATCTCTTTAAAAATGAAACAAGTACATTTATGTATTGAAAAATGTATTGGGAATGATTTGTACAGATTTAAGATGGGTTCTAGTTTCAAACAAATGTTATACTTTATGCATAAGAATCGTTAAAACCTATTTTGTAGTCAATCACTGGAATCACTGTTGAGTTAATCTTCTGCTGGCATAGACTGCTGTACCTACATTGCTCTCTCATTTCAGCTCCCCAATGTGGAGAGTTTTCCTCGAAGAGAGGTGGACGTGCTGAAGGGGCTGAAACACAGGAACATTGCTCAGTTCAAAGGTTTTGTCCTGCGGGGGAGACAGCCAGAGATCTACTTGGAGTATGCTGGTAAGCACTTCTTTTGGTGGAATTCTAACCAAAACATTGCAGAGCTCACTGCTGCAACACAAAACCAAGCAACACTTCCCTAGGGAAAATGATGTAAGCTTGCTAGATACCAGCCAAGTTGCAGGGGTTGTGAAATCAGCACAACTGCCCTTGAACTTAGGTCAGAAAATTTGCCTTTTTTCTTTGGTCTTCTTTTTTTTAAAGCCTTAATGGGACCAGATGTCAGGTCTCCATAATCTGATCTTGTCCCAATGCCCGAGGTAGCCTCTTTAACTTCATAGGACTGAGTTACTTGAGTAGGCCCTGAAAGCTTAGCAACTTTTTGACTCACATGCGGAGCAAAAGTTAGTCTATTTACTCACCCGTGTCGTCCGTCCGGGCGTCCTTTCGTCCTTAAAAAACTTTAACGTTGGATTTTTCTCGGAGACTATTAAGTCTATCAACACCCAATTTGGCATGATAGTGTATGATGACAAATCGTCAAAAAACATGTATAGTGACTTGACCTTGCTTCAAGGTCAAGGTCGCATTTCACATTTTCCCAATTTTCTCTGAAGTTTTTGAGATTGGGTCATATATGTCAGTATTCTGTCACTACAGCCCGCTCTGTCTGACAGCGTTTCCCTAGGATGTCTACTGCGATGTATGGCAGTAGCATCAGTGGACTTTGGTGAAGGAATGTAAAGGTGCTTTTCACAACACAAACACATAAGTTCACAAAACTATCATTCATTTCAGTTTTTCATATCAGTGGCAAATTCCCTCATGAATGACATGGTTAGTTGGTTGGTGTGTTGCTTGAATTTATTACATCCCTGAGAATGTGGGATCTGTCACTGTAAGGCCATAAGTAAGAATTGGTTGTGGTTAAGGTAACTTGGGGAAAAAAATAGAGGAAAAAGGGTGGAACTTTGTTCTTTTCTTTTTTTATAATTTTTTTAGAAGAGGCCAGGAGTAATGTAAAAAATTAATTTTACACTGAAAACATTTTTAGAAATACTTAAGCAGTGGATTCCCCAAGTTTTTATAGGACTGGGAAGTTGGGACAGCACGGACTTCATTGTTTATTGTTGATTCCTTTTCTTCTTCACCCCCCACCCCCCCACCCCCCCTAAAAAAGTCTAGGGTTGGCCTTTAGAAAAATGGGTCAATAGGGTTAATGTACCCTCAACTTTTTTCTCCCTTTTTGACTCACATGCGAAGCAAAAGTGAGTCTATGTACTCAGCCGTTTCGTCCATCCGGGCGTCAGGGCGTCTGTAAAAAACTTTAACGTTGGATTTTTCTCGGAGATTATTAAGTCTATCAACACCCAATTTGGCATGATGGTGTATGATGACAAGGCGTCAAAAAACATACATGGTGACTTGACCTTGCTTCAAGGTCAAGGTCGCAGGGGCTGTAAATGTTGTCTAAAAAACAGCCATTTTTCACATTTTCCCAATTTTCTCTGAAGTTTTTGAGATTGGATACCTGACCTATATGAGTCATTCTTAGCTAGTGGAGACCAAATACAGGAATTTGATTCAAATAACAAACTTACCAGAAGGGTCCAACAACTTGTGCCATTTTGAAGAGATTTGTATCAACTATCTGAATATGTAAGCAGTGAATCACTGTCTATAATACTTTAGACCAAAAAAAATTAATTGTGGGGGGTCCCTGCACGGGTAACCTGCATGATGTTGTGACACCAATGCATGAAATTAATCACTAGAAATCTTTTTTTTCACCCAAAAACTATTAATATGATTGGAGTACTCATTTATCCATCAATGTGAATGATTTTTAAAGATAATGAGTGCAACTAGCAAGGGGTATGAGGCAATCAAATGTGTGACACCATATGCAGGTTACCATCCCAATATTTTTTTTCCCTCTAGTCCTGATTTTTGTACAATCACAGTCATACTGAAGTCACATGATTTTCACATACAGACACTTGAAATATTTCAAGGATTACATAATAACACTAATTATTTGATGAAAATTGGCTATTCAAATGAAAATGGTAACCTGCGCGATGCACGACACCACTGCATGACTGACATCAAAAGGACAGCAAAGACAGAATAATGAAGGGAAACAAGCAAAGCAAATAAAAACAAACAATGGAGTAGTTCTATCTTTGTATTCAGAAGAATTTGCAGATCAAAACTTTAAAAAATAATGTCTGCGCGCGTCGAAGTTGACGTCATGTAGAATGCAGAAATCCTCATCTGGGATCTGGGGGAAATGGTAAGAATTTCCTTTCTTTCTAAGGACACCTCCACTTCACCCTTGTCAGGTCAATTAAAAGACAAATCACTGCTCAGTTATTTTGCAATTGTTAGCATGATCGACAAAACATGCATGTCGGAAAGAAACAAGACGTTTTCTGGGAAAGCAACGCAGATCGCTTTGTTTCCTGGTTACCTGCAACACGTGTGCCACCACAAAATGGTGATGCATGTGATGCAAGAAGCCTGATCCCATGCTTCAAAGTTCCTTGAGAATAAGAGAAATCACTGCTCAGTACTTTAGCAATAGTTAGTTTGATCGACAAAACATACATGACGGAAAGAAACAAGACGTTTTCTACAAAAGCAACGCAGATCACTTGGTTTCCCGGTAACCTGCAACACACACAACACCCGAAAAATCGACACGCGATGGAAATTTTCCGGTAGCAAATCGACTAAGTTTCTAAATCTATCGCTGCTCAGTAAAACTGAGCACTGTATTCAATACTATATAGCTTTAGAAACTGCGCACACTTTGTAAACGAAAGAAGTCCGAAATCGAGCGATTTTCAACCAGAACAGTACAAAGTAAAACACGCGGTAACCTGCGCACGTGGGATTGCCAATGTGTGACACGTCATTGAATTTGCTGTAGAAAGGCGCTACACGTGACTAATTTACATAAAACGTCATCAGGTTTGGTGTAGAGTTTGAAAATACATGTTTCCGGGCCATTCAGTTGTAGCGATGTCGCAGCATTTTTTTTTAAACCTTCGAAAACAAACTTTGCGAACCTGCGTGACGAACGCGACACCAAACTCAAACCAAGACATTACAAGCCTCCTGCAATTTACTTTCTCCGTTTCTTTATAACATCGTGCTTGTGTTTCATATGTTTTCCAGTTTCCAACAGAATTCTGTGTATTGTGTAGTTTTGTCGTCTGCTGGACCTAAAGTTGAAGAGCGGAATTTTGTGACGCCATGAGTACGCAAGTAACCCTCGATTTTAAACCCCAAATTTACGACCAAAAGCAAGCAATTGAAAGCATTTGAATGTATAGCTCCTTTATTCAATCCATGGCCAACCACATACAAGCAATCAATTGGGTTTCACTAACTTAAAAGTTATTGCATGGGGCAAATCAAAAGCATGGTGTCAGCTTTCCCGTTTTCCGACGCCATTTTCAGCACAAAAATCGGGATTGAATTAAAATTAAACATGCATAAAATAAACTTTTTGCCACGGTACCGTTTTTCCAGATGCATTTACATAAGTAAAACACAAATATGATTTGATTTTGTAAAGAAAATTATCATACATTTTGTTTTGGGGGCTTGAAAGAGGTGTTTCCTGAGAGTCTCCACTAGCTAAGAATGACTCATATATGGTGTATAGGGCAAAGTAATCCCTATCTTTTGATACCAGTTTGATTGACCTTGCGTCAAGGTCACAGGAGGTCTTTAAAGTTGGATTGTAAACATTTTGAAGTGACCTTGACCCTGAACTATGGAAGATAACTCTTCCAAACTTCATAACATTGTAGTACACATGTTATACTTTCATACTAGGTCACCTGTGTCGTCCGTCCGGGCGTCCTAGCGTCCGGGCATCCTGTCGTCCGTTAAAAAAACTTTTACGTTGGATTTTTCTCGGAGACTATTAAGTCTCAGTTCAGTTCAGTTCAGTCTCTTAACCCTGAGGTGGGTTGTTGAGGCACCACTGATGTCTTTCGGACAATCTTCCTCCATCGAGCTCTATCCTCTGTGGCTCGCTGTGAGTCAGCAAAGGTCAAGCCTGTCCACTCTTTGATGTTGTCTTCCCACCTCTTTCTCTGCCTGCCTCTCCTTCTCCCACCTGGTACGGTACCTTGCAGGATGGTCTTGGCCAGCCCACTGCCTCTTGACACGTGATTGTACCACTTCAGCTTTCTGCTTTTCACAATTGAGAGCAGGTCTTCGTACTGTTCAATTGCTCTCCTGATCCTGTTGCTGACTTCCTCATTTGTGACATGGTCTTTATATGAGATGTTTAGAATCTTGCGGTAGCATCTCATTTCCAGGGCTTGTATCCGTCTCTGTAGTTCAGATGTGAGTGTCCAGGACTCGCATGCATACAAGAATACGGAGAATACACACACACATTAAGTCTATCAACACCCAATTTGGCATGATGGTGTAGGATGACAAAGCGTACAAAAACACACATAGTCACTTGACCTTGTTTCAAGGTCAAGGTCACTGAGGCCGTAAACGTTAAAAAACCAACCAGTTTTCACATTTTCCCAATTTTCTCTGAAGTTTTTGAGATTGGATACCTGACCTATATATGGTATATAGGGCAAAGTAAGCCCTATCTTTTGATACCAGTTTGGTTAACCTTGCTTCAAGGTCAAGGTCACAGGAGCTTTTCAAAGTTGGATTGTATACATATTTTGAAGTGACCTTGACCCTGAACTATGGAAGATAACTGTTTTAAACTTAATAATTATGTGGGGCACATGTTATACTTTCATCATGAGACACATTTGGTCACATATTATCAAGGTCAAGGTCACTTTGACCCTTATGAAATGTGACCAAAATGGGGTAGTGAACCACTAATAGAGACCATATCTCATGGTAGAAAGTGCCAATAAGCACCATTGTGCTTCCTATGTCTTGAATTAACAGCTTTGTGTTGCATGACCTTGGATGACCTTGACCTTGGGTCAAGGCCACATGTATTTTGGTAGGAAAAATGTGTAAAGCATTTCTTAGTGTATGATGTCATTGCTAGGTTTAGTTGTTTGACATTGACCTTGAAGGTCACCTGAAGGTCAAGGTCATGTAAAGGCCAAGCATGTGAGTCGTATGGACTTTGCCATTCTTGTTTTTCTGCTCATGAATAAAACTTGCTGTTTGACAGGTCTTGCCCTGAACAAGCTGGTCAGTAACCCCGGCAGGTGTGAGCAGCTGGTCACAGCTTGCAATGTGGTTCACCTGGCTCAGCAAGGCTTGGAGGCTCTCCACTTCCTGGACATGCGTGGCATTCTGCACTTGGATGTCAAGCGTGAGTAGAGAAGTCTCCCACACCTTTCCCGTTCCGTTTTCTCCATGTTGAGATCTCTCATGATGTGATACAGCTGTATTATGACATCCTGTCATTGAGTGTGTGTGTGTGTGAATGTGTGTGTATGTGTTTGTGTGTGTGTGTGTGTGTGTTAGAGTGTATGTGTGTGTGTGTGTGTGAATGTGTGTGTCTGTGTGTGTGTGTGTGTGTCTCAGAGTGTATGTGTGCCCATGCATAAGGTTAACCTGGTTTCCAGTAGTAAAGGGATAGTGTTAGGCCCTGAATTTAAAACTTGCGGTCAGAAGTAATTTCACCACCCTAAAATCCACCTCCCTATCTCTCTCTCTCTCTCTCTCTCTCTCTCTCTCTCTCTCTCTCTCTCTCTCTCTCTCTCTCTCTCTCTCTCTCTCTCTCTCTCTCTCTCTCTCCCTCCCTCTCTCCCTCCCTCCCTCCCTCCCTCCCTCCCTCTCTCTCTCTCTCTCTCTCTCTCTCTCTCTCTCTCTCTCTCTCTCTCTCTCTCTCTCTCTCTCTCTCTTGTTTATATGAAGACAATAAGTGTGTGGGTGTTATGGAAAATCTCTGGTTTGCATATCTTAGATCCAGGAAACCTTTTTTTTTGTAGAAATGGAAATCTCTTCTTCTGTTTCTATAATGACATGAATGATAGAATTGAAAATCAAACTAAGTTCTTCTCCATTCTTTCTTTCCAGCGGAGAATGTATGTATCAAAGACACCCTGGAGCTGAAGTTGACAGACTTTGGATCTTGCAAGGCACCCCAGGATCCCCTACAGTTCCAGGGATGGACACCAGAGTACATGTCTCCTGAGGCCTGTAGCTTGTACCTGAACAATGGGAGGAATCAGGAGTGTCCCCCCTCCTATGCGCTGACGGGCAAAACTGACGTGTATGCCTTTGGAGCCACCATTGCATTCATGCGGTACAGAGTGAATCCCCTGACTGCCTACTTCATGCAGAACAAGACCAGGGAGCAGTACATGAATGAGGAGAGAATCAAGATCATCTTGCAGGTGAGCTTTCCATCATATTCATTTAGTGGCTTCCAGTGTAGCATGCAGCCAGAGCTGCTTGATGCCTCTCATCAGCTGGAAGCCCTGGCTGCGGGGCTTTCAGGGCCTGCTCCAGTAGCTCAGCCAGGGGCAGCCCCAGGCAGCCAAAGAGGCTTCTGGAGGACATCAGGACAGTGACAGATCGTTTAGACCTGACCACAGTTCAAACCATTCTAGAAGATCAAACCAGACCCACAAGCAATAACAAGCTAGTCACCTAACCCCATATCTGAGCCCCCAAGAAACAGCACTACATGCATCGCCAGTAAAACCCAAAACCGACATCTAGCCCTTATCATTTTTTCTGGCAAGAAAGTCTGAAAGTGTTAAATCATGCCAGAGGCTGCTCAGCAAATGATGTCAAAGACCATTTGTGTAACTTGCCCTATAGGGTAATTCAATATACATGTAATATGGCAAGAAGAGTTGAAGTTACACATCACGTTTATTTGGGTTTATCTTGCATGTGTGTGCGTGCCTGCCTGCATGTGTGTGTGTGTGTGTGTGTGTGTGTGTGCTTTCGTGTGCATGTGTGTGTGTGCTCTTTTAAAACTTGGACTTGACCACTTAATTTGTCTTGCAGATGCACAAGTGCCCAGGATTCATGAATGCTCTCGCCCGGCAAATTCCAACCTTGACCCCAAATGAGCGTCGACTGCTTGCCAAGCTCCTTGCCGGGGACAAGAATGACAGATACTCGGCCAAGGAGGCCTTGATATTTATCCAAGGTTGGTGCCATCTCAGAAAGTATTATATCATTTGCAACTCTCCACCACTCAGTGAGACAAACCTCGTGTACAAGTAATGGCCAAATGGAATGACAGAAAACAAGGCTGGAACAGTATCATTGGTTGTTTTCTGATTCCAAATAGAATGAGAAGGACAAGAAACTTAATGGGAAGCGAGACGACTGACGGTCCTCAGAGGAAGAGCCCCCCGTCTTCAAGTGTTTCGGCCCTGTCTTCCTGACACTCTCTGGGGTGGGTGGGCCACACCTGGCTCATAGTCCCAGGTGCCAGTCAGTCGTCAGGCACACTGTACTATGGTCTGTCTTGCCTTAGCGCAGAATATAGAAAGAAGGAAGTACCTCCACCTAACATGTCCCTTATACTGCGTATACGAGATGGTATATGAGTATATGAGATGGGTTAGGTACATGGGGATTGAGAATTTTATAGATTTTGGAACTTACATGCAGTTGTTATAACACAGCATTTTGTTTTTTTGACTCACATGCGAAGCAAAAGTGAGTCTATGTACTGAGCCGTGTCGTCCGGGCGTCCGTCCGGGCGTAAACGTTGGATTTTTCTCGGAGACTATTAAGTCTATCAACACCAAATGTGGCATGATGGTGTATGATGACAAGGCCTCAAAAAACATACATAGTGACTTGACCTTGCTTCAAGGTCAAGGTCACAGGAGCCATAAATGTGGTCTCAAAAACAGTCATTTTTCACATTTTCCCAATTTTCTCCCACGTTATTGAGAATGGCGACCTTAGCTACAAGTGGTATGTAGGTCAAAGCAAGCCCTATCTTTTGATACCAGTTTGGTTGACCTTGCTTCAAGGTCAAGGTCACAGGAGCTCTTCAAAGTTGGATTGTATACATATTTTGAAGTGACCTTGACCCTGAACTATGGAAGATAACTGTTTCAAACTTAATAATTATGTGGGGCACATGTTATACTTTCATCATGAGACACATTTGTTCACATATCATCAAGGTCAAGGTGACTTTGACCCTTATGAAATGTGACCAAAATGGGGTAGTGAACCACTAAAAGTGACTATATCTCATGGTAGAAAGTGCCAATAAGCACCATTGTGCTTCCTATGTCTTGAATTAACAGCTTTGTGTTGCATGACCTTGGATGACCTTGACCTTGGGTCAAGGTCACGTGTATTTTGGTAGGAAAAATGTGTAAAGCATTTCTTTGTGTATGATGTCATTGGTAGGTTTAGTTGTTTGACCTTGACCTTGAAGGTCACATGAAGGTCAAGGTCATATAAAGGTCAAGGTCAAGCATGTGAGTCGTATGGGCTTTGCCCTTCTTGTCTGAGCTTTCCATCTGCAGCCATATAGTTGGTCAGCTGAGCTGACATACCACATTGAAAATAGCCACCCTTTTAAAAAAAAAATAAGCATGTGACCTGAGCTTCATCGCGCTGCTATTGACAGTCAAATGATTATGTTGAGGCAGAGGTGCCTGTTGTTCTTTATATGGTTGCTAAATTTTGGACAATCAGGAAAACTGGAGAGAGGTGGCATTCCTTTGCTTGGTGGCTAGGTGCTTGCTAATGATAGTTGCACCTGCCCCACACATGAAAGCTAAGCTAATTCGTCCCATGTTGATTGCAGAGGTGACACAACTTAGAACGTAATTTTTACTGTCTCGCTTGCAGAGGTGATGCTACCCGAGTTGACACCCCAGATTCAGCCCGCCAGGTTGCAGCTGCAGCCTCCTGCCATCTGTGATGAGGCAATGTCGCCTCAGCCTGCATCCCCTGCCTCCTGTCAGCCCACAGAGGAGGAGGAGGAGGAGCTGCTGGAGGAGGAGTTGGAGATAGACGTCCGGGCCAAGAAGCAGAGAGGTCCCATCCAGACGGCCACTCCAGAGGCAACATGTTGCCGGGACGGAGATCCCATGAGTCAGTTGGCGGGCAGAACTGGACAGGCAGTGGTCTTCGAGGACAGACTGACAGCCGTATTCAGCAACTCGGCGATGTCTGGCATTTCCGTCTCTGGCTCCACCGAGTCCAAGGACAAGTCAGCTGCTGTCACAGACAGAAGCTCCACCATTCCCACCATGGTGGTCCCCATTGGCAACTTTGGCGTGACTGTGTGTAACAACCAGGTCCCAGCAGGTAAGGCACTTAACTGATTGACTAGTTCCTCCTTTCTTTTAGAGTATGCATGTTCCCTGTCGAAAATATCATTGTCTCCTTAAAGTTTGCTCTTTTTTTATTAAAAAAATTTAAGCTGTATTTTTTGCAATGAAAATATATTTCATGAAAGACTGGAATGAGTCTGTTACGCTTTTAAATCATTAACTCTTAACATCATATAAGGAATTTCACAACTACAAGCCCCAGTCCTGTAAGGTTTCAGAGAAAATGACACATAACCTGGTTGATTTGTTAATAAAATTCCTACTTCTATAATATTGTACGGATCTGTAAGAATTTTTTTTTGTGTAGTCAGAAATGAATGTTGGTCATTTTAAGATCAAGTACAGATTATTTTTTTTTCTTTTCTTTATTTGCATGTAATTAGCATAGTTACATGTAAATTAATGGAAATAGACCAAAAAAGATTTTTCTCTAAATATAAACACTGTGTAATTTGTGATGATTTTGTAACAATTCCTTGACATAACATCGCCATATTTAATCACTGGCTGTCTCAGCTCACAGCGCTTGCACCTGATGGTGCTGCAGCTGAATGACGCCCATCACATTGAATGATTGACCTTGATCATCGCTGATGATTGTTCCCTTGCCATTCTGCCTTGCCTAAAGTCTAGTCATGGATCATGACGAATATTTCCTCTGGAAATAGTTGCAGAAAATACTCTACTGGTTCTGCATCAAGTCTGAGTGATGTTTGTGAAACAACTGCTGCAACATAAGGATGGTTAGCAAAAATCCTCCACAGTACTGAAATCATCATCTGGTGCAGGAGTGGAAATATCGGGAAGTATTTAACCCACAGGTCCGATAAATCACTTGTGTGGGCACGGGAAACCATTTCATCATGCTGAGCCGCCTCTACGAGTCTTAACCCTTACGCTGCTGAGTATTTTTAGCAATGCGTCATTGCTCTGTGCTGACTTATCCCCCAGAATTTACTCCAAAAACGGTCATCGTCTTTGAAGTCAATTTTCATATTCTTCTTCACCTCTGATTAAAAAATGCAAAGAATAAAAGTTGTAGCCCAGAGAATTCTGTACACAGTGGTATGCAGCACTTGAATGAAATTTATCATAATACCTGCGTTTTATTCTCAAAATGAAATAAAACAACAACAAAACAGACCAATGAAATGCCTTTACACTAACTTTATTATCTAATCATAACCTCCAGCAATTATCAGGCTTGATTTCTGATAGGTTACCTAGTAAAAAGAAGGACAAAAAAGGCCTCAAATCCTTACATGCACCTCAAAAGTCACCACGTACTTGCTGTGATCATGGAGTAGGGGTGTGGTTGGGAGTGGGGAAGACGCTGATCACAGTGCCTAAAAACAATCACTCTAACCTTGTTGAAAGCAAAAGATTTTCATGAGGAATTATAAGCATAACTATTTACTCATCCACAAAATGACACCAATGGAATATCTACATGTTACTACAGGTACAATGACATACTAATAAAAATGGCTGAAACTGGAAAATCACACACACACACGCACACACACACACACACACACACACAGCTTCTACCCAAGGCAACATGCAGTGTCCATAGCAGGTTGAAAACTATCTAGGAAATCAAGCAAAAATCTCTACAGCAGGTTTAAAATCTCCAATCTCGAAACCGTGAGTGAGGCGCGAGTTGGTCGACTGGATGGGCTGCGAAATATTGCGACGCATACCTGATTGTTTGTTCGGTCATTAGTCCAAATACATCGTCATCGAAGAAGTAAGCGAAAATCTTGTTGGCATCGTCGCTCTCAGTGTGAACAAGTAGGCCAGACGTCTGACAGAAGGGAGGAAGCTAAGCATCTTCGGAAGCCTGCTGTCGGAAAGAGCGTGATGCGCTTCCTGATGCACGTCTTGAAGTTGATCTACTTGACGATGCTCGCTCCGATGCACGGTTCGAACTTCGACATCTTCCCGCGATCGGAATCGCTGCAATTCTGCTTCTGCCTCGGCAACATCATCTACATTGAAAGGCTCGAACTCTTCGTCTGAATCCTCGCCAAACAAAAGCTCTATTACACACTCATCGATGTCTTCTGACATAACTTGACGCAAAAAAAACATCAAACTTCTGAGCGAATTTACTCGAAAACTTTGTAGAGATCACCCATACAAACTGCACATGCGCAGAAAGCTCGGGATGTCCGCTTTCCTGCTGTGGTATTTATAGATAGTTGATGTCATTTGCAAGGGAGATAAGCGCGTTCAAACTAACCCACCCTCAGCGATCGAGTGCGGGCGGGACCTCCCGCCGTCCGCACACAGCGGTGAAAACAAGCTCGGCGGGAATTCCCGCCGGCCGCACGCTAAGGGTTAACGAGTCTAGATCGAACCATTTTGATTAAAAAACTAATCACTGCCTCAACCATAGTCAGCATTATCGTCTGCCATCTTCACCATGGAGAATGCCCACCTAAAAATTGAGCAAAAAAGCAAAAATATTAAGTAGAAATTGATGAAATCTGTTTTTAAAAAATTCTCCAGGATGCATTAACAAAGAATGTAGTGCAGTAATTTCCTTCAGTTGTAGAGAGCTTACCCCCTGAGTAATCTCCCTTGGTTTCTTAGGGGTGAATGACGCGGTTACAAGCGGCATAGCATTTAGCCTCAGGAGCGGTTAGGAGTGGCACAGGACGTTAAGAGCTTATGATGTATCAGGAAGCCTCGAAGTTGAAATGAACATTTTCTCCACCAAGAGTGACGCATCTAGTTGGAGCCACTCAGTGCCCTCCCCTTCAGCTGGAAGCCCAGGCTGCTGGGCTCTAGGGGCCTGCTCCAGATGCTCCACCATCTTGCACCTCAACATGTCCTGTCCATGTATGATTTCCATAACTCTGTACTTTCACTTTCGTGTTTGATCTCGCCCATTACCTATTATTACCTGTTGCAGGCAACACATATCGACGCACCTTCGCGTCAGGGAAGGGCAGCGGCATGTCTGGAAAGGGCACCATGGCACGAAGACCTCCTCAGCAGCAGCAGCAGCAAAGCTTGGGCAAAACCATGCTGCGCCGGCACCTGACACAGCGCCAGAAGTCCCACCCCTACCACTGTGAGAACAAGTTTGTGGTGTCTCCAGACCTACCAGACTTTAATGAGCTGATATAGCTCAGACTTGGTCCTCTTCCCCGCTGTCTGCACAGCCTGGATGTCCAGTTCCTTGTTGCTGTTTTTATATATAGCTTTTGTGCTTGCTTTTTAGAGAGACAGTCTACATTGAAGCTGTAATTGTTTCCAAACTGTAAAGTTTTTTTTCTCACTAATGTTGATTTTCAGCTCAGCTGATTTGTTAAAATTGTTCTGTGATCTGTTCTTGGCTAGAATTTTAGGTAAAATCTTAACTTTGTTGTTTTTTGTGTTTGTTTTTTTTGTTTTTGTTATGTTATATTGCTAGGTGATGCTCTTATGCTGCTTATGCTTAGCCTGCACATCATTTATACTCCCATGATTTACTTGTTGACATTTATAACTATTGGGCTCTACCCTGAATGTATATACTATTACAACTGAATTTGACCTTCTACATTTGGCAATGTTGTTGATAAGAAAGGGAAAAATGTAGCCTTAAAAATGTCCAGTTATCTGCAATGTGATTTGATTTTGGGATTAATTTCTATTCGTCCTGACTTTGTGTCAGGAACAGGGTTTAAAGTTGAAAAAAGAATTGATAAAATTTACACAGAAGTTCATACGCTCACAGCAAGTATCTTCCTTCCAAATTGCTTGCAGTTGCTAATGATGATGATGCCTGTAGCAATGCCTATGTGTCAAAAAGATAAAATAATTCCTATGGTGTAATCTGTAATCGTCTCCAATGAGAACTGAAGCGCCTTTGTACCTTTATATTTTAAATTTTCACATTTTTGCTCAGGTTGTATGAATTTGAAGCATAACTTGTTCACATCCCGACAAACTAAGAACTGCTTTTGTGAGCTTTGCAGTGGAAGGGACACCAGACTCAATTTAGTCATTCCTCAACAGTAACGTGTAAGTGTGAAGTTTTTGTGTGGACTTTGAGACTTGCTTTTGATACATATTTTCAACAGATACCCAAAGTCATGTCACGAAGACATGTTTTGCTTTTACCAGAAAACGGGGATCTTAGACTAGTCAAAGGTAAAATTTTTGTAGGGATGCACCATTGATTGTGAGCTAGTACAGACTATATGCAGATGATAGAAACGTGCATTTCTAATGGAAATTGTTTGAAAATGGATTTTTATTGTGATTTGAATATTTTGTTTTGCCAGTTTTGTGCCCTTTCCACTGGATGCTGACTGTGTTGTGAACCAGTTATGCTTTAATCATATTTGTGATTTTTTTCTCAAACTACATGTATGTAACATCATCCATTTTTATTGTTTATAAACTGGAGGTATTTATTGAAGTGTTTAAGTTGTTCATGACATGTCCATTTGTTATAGTTGTTGATGAATTTATCAGTTGTTGATTAAGAAATTTTTCATGTTAGACCTGTTTTCATTGTTTGATGTAATGAAATTACTTCAAGGTGATACATTTTTATCAAGAATGGAGTTATTGAAATAATTTTAACTTATGCCTGGCAGCTGAATACTAATGATCTAATCACGTTGAAAAGGATTTTACACCAAAATGTCAGTTTCCCACTTGCTTGCTGTCCACCCTAGCTGATATCCTGCTGTGTCAAACTTCATCTTTCAACCATCACTTGATAGTGGAATCAGTTGTTGGAGATATTCCACCTCCTTCCTCAACTCGTTCATGTCTTTGACCCTTGAATATGGCCATTTTCTTCTGGGTATGGTAATGGCTGGATACAGCTTCTTGATCGTGTCACTCAAGCACCATTTGTGACGTCTTTGAGATGCAAGATACAACACATTTGAACGCTTGCTATCAACACCTGACACGGAGTGGGATTTTCTTCATCGGTTTTTACCATTTTGATCCAACGGGTGCTGCTGAAAAGCAGAGCAGAGTGGGTTCACTCAGTCTGAGTTGGGTTGCTTTGTGTTCTGGGCACGTACTGGTCTGGCTGTTTCTGTCCTTTGTCCTCAAAGACCTTGATTCCTCCGGGTCTTCTGAGAAGCATCAGTGTCAGTTTGAGTACTGACTGCAAATGTGTGACAGGCCCAGAATGTAAAGCAGACCATACGAGAAGACAAGCCTTTCCAACAGTGCATTTGGTCTCACCTGTAATCCAAAATTTATTACCACAGGTTTGTCTCTGGAAGATGAAAATGGGACATCAGCTTTAGATATAATCTTCATATCCAGATATGTCTGGGATTGATTTTGGCATGTTTTATGGATGCTGAAAGATAGGATAATCATTTTGAACTTCATGAGGAATATGTAATATCTCTTGACATTGTAATGAGGTTGTGAGTTCTGTCCTCACTTGAGATCAGAAATGTTTTTCACTGAATCCATTGAAGGGTTTGGGCTCAGTGCTTGGAATTTAATTTCTGTGAGATGGGAATGCACTGGAAACGCTTGTATTCTGGAACACCTACCACTGACAACTAGTAGCAGTTGTCTTGGATCCATAGCATCATGTTTGAGAAAGTGATAAATTGTTACTACCCTGTAATAATGTAGCAAAGTAATATGATGAATGGCTTGGAGGAAAACTGACACTTCTGAACATCTGTAAGTTATGATGAAGTAGTTACTAAGAAGCACAGAGACACTATTTTTTTATATGCTGCTTTTTTATATTGCTGTTTTTTGTATATTATTGTATTTTCTAAATGGCTTTTTAAGAAAAATTGCTTTGTTGGCGGATAGTGCAAAGTACAAGGTAGAAACCTGTTATGCTTTTTATAAAGCCTGTTATTGAATTTTAACTGATTAATATGTTTAATATACTTGCTGTGCCACTTGGAGTAAAGTTTATTAAAACCGTCATTGTAAAACTACATGTGTTTGTCACTGATATTTATTACTTTATGGAACTGCTCTAGATTCCATAATGTGAAGAAAAGTTAATATTTTGAACATGATTTATGCATTGACCCTAATCGTGTTGGAATATGTCAGTCTTGTTCGTCAGTCTTTCCCTTTGTACATGTCCCTGTGTGTCTACCTGTGTCTGTCTCTCTGTGTCTCTCTGTATCTGTCTGTCTGTGTCTGTCTATCTCTGAGTCTTTGTCTTAGTGTCTCTCTCTCTTTTAGCCTCTCTCTCTCTCTCTCTCTCTCTCTCTCTCTCTCTCTCTCTCTCTCTCTCTCTCTCTCTCTCTCTCTCCCTCTCTCTCTCTCCCTCACTTAGCCTCTCTCTCTCTCTCACTTAGCCTCTCTCTCTCACTTAGCCTCTCTCTCTCTCTCACTTAGCCTCTCTCTCTCTCTCACTTAGCCTCTCTCTCTCTCTCACTTAGCCTCTCTCTCTCTCTCACTTAGCCTCTCTCTCTCTCTCTTAGCCTCTCTCTCTCTCTCTCTCTCTCTCTCTCTCTCTCTCTCTCTCTCTCTCTCTTAGCCTCTCTCTCTCTCTCTCTCTCTCTCTCTCTCTCTCTCTCTCTCTCTCTCTCTCTCTCTCTCTCTCTCTCTTAGCCTCTCTCTCTCTCTCTTAGGCTCTGTCTCTCTCTTAGGCTCTGTCACTATCTCATAGGCTCTGTCTCTCTCTTAGGCTCTCTCTCTCTCTCTCTCTCTCTCTCTCTCTCTCTCTCTCTCTCTCTCTCTCTCTCTCTCTCTCCCAAGCCATGTTGATACCTATCTTCAAAGCAGGGGATAATCTAGACCCCTAAAACTACAGAGGTATATCCTTACTTTACACAATGTTCAGTTCAGTTCAGTCTCTTAACCCTGAGATGGGTTGTTGAGGCACCACTGATGACTTTCGGACAATCTTCCTCCATCGATCTCTATCCTCTGTGGCTCGCTGTGAGTCAGCAAAGGTCAAGCCTGTCCACTCTTTGATGTTGTCTTCCCACCTCTTTCTCTGCCTGCCTCTCCTTCTCCCACCTGGTACGGTACCTTGC
The DNA here is from genome assembly GCA_034096865.1 of Theodoxus fluviatilis. Lineage (NCBI taxonomy): Eukaryota > Metazoa > Mollusca > Gastropoda > Cycloneritida > Neritidae > Theodoxus > Theodoxus fluviatilis. The sequence continues at coordinate 60,262 of JAWQFJ010004315.1, read as the reverse complement.
AGGATGGTCTTGGCCAGCCCACTGCCTCTTGACACGTGACCGTACCACTTCAGCTTTCTGCTTTTCACGATTGAGAGCAGGTCTTCGTACTGTCCAAATGCTCTCCTGATCCTGTTGCTGACTTCCTCATTCGTGACATGGTCTTTATATGAGATGTTCAGAATCTTGCGGTAGCATCTCATTTCCAGGGCTTGTATCCGTCTCTGTAGTTCAGATGTGAATGTCCAGGACTCGCATGCATACAAGAATACGGAGATGGCCAGCGTGCGCATGAGCCTGATCTTCGACGCGAGAGTGATATTTCTGTCACGCCATATTGGCTTCAACTTTGCCAATGCTGCTGTTGTTTGTGCTATCCTGGACAGTATCTCTGGTTTGGACCCTTCATCAGTCACAATAGATCCCAGGTATTTGAAGTTGTTCACAGCTTCCGGTTTTTGGCCCTTCACTTTGATTTCCATTTTGAAGCCCCGAGGGTTGTTTGTCATCACCTTGGTCTTCTCGGCGCTGATCTCCATGCCATATGCCTGTGAGGTCTTGTCCAGGTGCTCGACAAGACTAGTCAGCTCCTCTTCACTTCCTGCTAATCCATCAATGTCATCAGCAAAACGTAAGTTGGTGATCTTTCTGCCACAGATGCTGATTGATCCTTTGTGGTCTGCTAGGGCATCAGTCATTATCCTTTCGAGGAAGAGTTTGAAGAGTGTGGGGGAGAGTAGACAGCCCTGTCTGACTCCGACCGTTGTCCTGAACCATTCGCCTGTGGTACCATTGAACAGGACTGCGCTGGTCGCTCTGTCATAGAGATGTTTGACGACTTTGATGATCTTGGAGCTGATGTTGTAGCTTCTCATTGTGGCCCACAGCGCAGCATGCCAGACTCTGTCAAATGCTTTCTTAAAGTCTATAAAGACATGGTACAGATCTTGTTGGTGTTGTAGATGTTTCTCACACAGGACTCTCAGATTGAAGATCTGTTCGGTGGTGCTCCTACCTGGTCTGAAACCTGCCTGCTCTTCAGCAATGATTTTCTCTGCCTGAGGTTTTAATCTGTTCAGCAGTACTTTCAGCATGACTTTTGCACAATGAGTAAAGTATTTTCCTCACTTTTAACCAGGCGTCTCCAGAAATGGGCAGAAGGGAGCATAAAGCAAATTAAGGTGCAACTGAGAGCGCGACAATATTTTCACTGTACATCTCGAAAGTGGCTGATTATGTACGCGAACACGGAAAACATGGGATACAGATGTCACCTGGTGGGCCAGAGATCTACTCCCTTCTATATGCTGATGACATAGTGCTCTTGTCAACCACTCCATCCGGACTACAGTACCAAATTGACAATCTACAGGAGGTGTCCAGAGCACTTGGCTTAACAATTAACATAGACAAAACCAAGGTAATGGTTTTTCGACGAGGAGGTCATCTGGTGAAAGGTGGAGGCTCAGCAGAAGAGCACTGGAGGTGGTTAATTCTTACAAATATTTGGGATTTGTCTTCACCACAAGACTGTCCATTAATACAGCTCTCGAAAGTCAGGCTGTCAAAGCTAAGAAGAAAACTATACACTTATTGAAAACTATGTGGCGTATTCGTAGCCTGAACATATATGTATTCTTTAAACTATTCGATGCTCAGATACTACCGTCCTTACTTTACAGTTCAGAACTCTAGGGGTTCAAGAGCCATGATAGTGTAGAAAAAGCACATATGTTTGCCTGTAACAGTGTAAGCGATTCCTGAATGTAGACACAAGATCTCCCAACACTATGGTATATGGAGAGACAGGGAGACACTATTTATTTATACATGCTGCCATTAGAACTGTAAAATACTGGTAAAGATAATGCAAGATGCCAAAGCAAGCATATCTCATGATGACTTCTGCAACATGCAGACAAAAATGGTCAAATCATGTGAAGCTTCTGTCGAAAACTGGCTTTGCATATATTTGGATAAATGCTGGCACTGAGAGTGAGAAGGTCTTCCTGAAAACTCTTCGACAAAGACTAAGAGATTGCTTCTACCAGGATTGGTTTTCCACATTGAATAGTAGGGAACGATTCCTGATGTATAGGAAATACAAAAGTAGACTAGAATATGAATGTTATCTGAATGATATCACTATCAGAAAGTTCAGAGATGTCTTCATTAGATTCATATTAGAACTGTGTGACTTAAAAATAAATAAGCGATATCAGGCAGATGATAATTTTAATAACCTTTGTCCATTAGGTAATAATGAAGTAGAAAATGAAGAACATTTCATGTTCCATTGCAATAACTACAATGATCTTCAAAAGAAATATAAAAAAACACACAAATGGGAGTACATATATAAAGCTGGAAACTCTTCTCAATAGTAATGATACCACAAAAACGAGAGATGTTGCAATGTATATATTTCATGCTCTCAAACTATGAAGCAAGAAGGTTGAGGAAATTTTTGACTTGAGAAAATATGTAACACTAAATTTCTGCTTCATGTCTGTATATAACATTGTCTGAAAGTTGTGTACATACATTTGTATAGATATTACCTGGATAGATAATGTGTATACAAGCACTAATTCAATATAGCACAAACAAAAACAAAAACCTTAACAATTTTTATCCCTGTTTGATATGCAGTATAATTGCTTGTATATTGCTACCCTTTTAACAAGTGTTTATTGAACCATTACTCATGTCTTTTATTCTTTTGATGGGTCGTCGGCCGAAATAAAGTGAAGTCTGAAGTCTCTCTCTCTCTCTCTCTCTCTCTTCTCTAAGGCTCTCTCTTTCTCTCTCTCTCTCTCTCTCTCTCTCTCTCTTCTCTAAGGCTCTCTTTCTCTCTCTCTCTCTCTCTCTCTCTTAGAGTCTCTCTCTCTCTCTGTCTCTCTCTCTCTCAGAGTCTCTCTCTCTCTCTCTCTCTCTCTCTCTCTCTCTCTCTCTCTCTCTCTCTCTCTTGGTCACTTTCTCCCTCCTACCCTCCCTCCCCATAATGTAATGGGGATTTCTGCCAGTGCTGACCTGCCAGGTCTCCAGTCCAAGGGTGTGAGGGCTTCTGCTGTCACTGAGGGCTTTGTTCAAAGCTGTCTGGAAACTGGAGCTAGTACTCCTCCAAGCAGTGTGCTCCATTCACATTGCCTCTCCCCACCCAGGGGTAAAATTGGGTACCTGGGAGAGCAATGACAGCAATTTTTAATGCAATTAACACATACTTGTATGGGCAGTGAAACAGAGAACTTTGGGAGGAATACACCCCAGGGAGTGGAGAAAGTACTGGTACCTCTGACTGCATCATGTCATGGTTCATGTCACATGCCAGTGGTGGATTGATCAACTGGCCCAGTGATAAGGGGTAAAGTGTAAAACATTTGGATACTCACACCTCCATGAGAACTCGCTGTCTAAAACCACTACACTTAATGGAGAGATGGAGTAATGCAAGGATCAGAATTGCTTACAGTTTGGAAATTCTGGACTGGACACATGAAAGATCTAACCTCACCTGCCGTTTATCTTTGTGTGTGTATGTGTGTGTATTTCTCTGTGTGTATTTCTGTGTGTGTATGTGTGTGTGTATTTCTCTGTGTGTGTATTTCTCTGTGTGTATGTGCATGTGTGTATTTCTGTGTGTGTATGTGTGTGTGTATTTCTCTGTGTGTGTATTTCTCTGTGTGTATGTGCATGTGTGTATTTCTCTGTGTGTATTTCTCTGTGTGTATTTCTATGTGTGTATTTCTCTGTGTGTGTATTTCTCTGTGTGTGCGTATTTCTGTGTGTATGTGTGTGTGTATTTCTGTGTGTATGTGTGTGTGTGTTTCTCTGTGTATGTGTGTGTATTTCTCTGTGTGTATGTGTGTGTGTATTTCTCTGTGTATTTCTATGTGTGTATGTGTGTGTGTGTTTCTCTGTGTGTATGTGTGTGTGTGTATTTCTGTGTGTATGTGTGTGTGTGTATTTCCCTGTGTGTGTATTTCTCTGTGTGTGCCTGCATGTTTGTGTCCGTCACCGAGACCCATTTGTGTCAGTCTGTGTTTATGTCTGCCTGACTGGCTGCATCTCTGTCTGTCTGTGTGTCTGTCTGTGTGTCTGTGTGTCTGTCTCTCCCCCTAGCTCCCTCCTCCTTCTGTCGCCATCATCTTCTTCCTTTCCTCTCTTCAACTAATTCATCATCAATAACAACAACAAAGAACAGATGCTATATGGGAAGTGCTGAAGGAGATAGAAGGAAAGCATGGGAGAAGGTAAGCAAGAACTGATGCCGATTAATCTGCCATCAGCGACAACGAAACATTAACACAGTTAATTGTAACTTCGACACAATAACGTTAAAAGCATGAGAATCTCATGTTGCCTATATCCTTTTAGACATATGACAAAGTGCTTGCGTTTATCTCGAAGTCTGCCTTGCAATGCATTCTCTTCTTATTACTTAAAGAACAGAAATCGAAGTTGCTGAGAAGGTGTGCCATTGCAGAATTCACATGAATGTCAAACACTTTGGTCTCAATCTATCAAAATGTCAGCATGTGAACTTCACAACCTCTTGCCCCCTTAGGGCCCGTTTCCCAGCGCTAAAAATAGTGTTGCCTGACGTACTCCCACCGTATCTACCAACCAAAGCAAACAAATTACATCACGTAATTTGACGAGTACCTTCTTGTTCATTTAAAGACTTTTGCAATGGTTTTTAATTTTATTTTACCAATCTCACTGAAAAATAGACGAGAATCGTTCGATTTGTTGGAATGAGTTTACACTGCAATGAAAGCCGAATATTGAGAAGAATGTGAGAACACAGGGGTAAATCTGCAAAACTTCATCGTGTTGATCGTATGCGCTCTCTTATCCAATCGGTGTGAAAGGTCAAAGGTGACAACAATGGCAGCCAAAACAGTAGGAGAGGTTTATGCTGGTGCTTTCTGCGTCACGGAGGCAAGTTATTCCCCTTGAACCTCGTCTATTCTTCTGCCCTTATCTTCCTTTAAGATTTGCGTGCATTTTGAGTGTATTGATCACATAGAAGCAATTTATTTCGAATCGTGTATCGTAGTTACTCGATCGCTGGAGACAGCGATTGTCTCCTCTACGGATGGTTTTTGTTTTGGGTGTGTCCAGAGGTGGCAAACGATCAGCTATTCTAAGCGTGAAAAAGTCTCCGTAATATTAGACACATTGAATTTAGAGTAAGTGCGAGTGCTAGCAGCTGTGGCTCTGTGAACTCATCGATGTAGTGATGTCCCATTCGATCTAGTGTGATATTTTGTGTGTGCTTACAAAGATTATACCTAGTATAATCTTTGGTGCTTACGACACGTCAGACATCACGTCAGCGTTTGAGAATCGGCGTTATCTTCAAGGTAGATGTCATGTTATTTGTAATGTTGAGATTGGTATTTTCCTATATGGATATACTAATCTGTTGGCACAGCGCCATCTTTTGCATGAAAACAACATATGTATAAACTATTTTGCCCCTTTTTGAACAAGTTCACGTCCGAAAACCAAAGCAACTGAAATACACAGTATATGACTATGACTATGAGGAATGTAAAAAAGTCATAAATCATGATAAATGGTTTTTCATACTGTGAAATCACAACCTGTCCAGAGACAATGTCTACAACTTAAGTGTCATGCCCAGTTCAATCCTTAATAAGATCTACAAGTTCAACACGAGATCCTCAGTGAAGAGGTAATTTATTAATCACAGTTGTCAAGCAGATTGTAATGCTGCAATGTGTAGAATCCTGTTTTAGAATTGCTATGTTGTACTCTGGACTATGAAAACGCTTATGGTTTTCTATCACAACCTATACATTTTCCATGGATATGTTCCCCCAGTCGTTTGGGGTAAGAATTGACTCTGCATAGATCTCCCTTCCGGCTTTGTGAGATATGAAGGATTAGGGAAATCATGGCTTGACTTGCTCTTATTCTAACCAGTTATCATGAATGTTCATGATCAAGGGCCTTAAATAGCCTTCAAAGGCTGATAGGCCATAACATTCCATCTATCACATGGAAATCAGGCTGATAGACAATCAGAACTGCTGAAAGCACATTTTAGGAGAGAACGCAATGCATCTGTGTCACTACAGTTAGTCTTTTTCTAATGCATTGAATTTTGTTTATGACTTTCTCAATGTGCTCTATCTGGAACTGTGTTATTTCAGAGCATCACTGTTGACTTGCTTTATCTGTCATCTTTGTGGAAATTATCCTTGACCTCAGAGGCATGATTTGTGAAATCTGGAAAATCTCCCCAGCTAAAGAGTAGATCAGCAAGCCTGAGGCAGATGGAGTACCCTGTGGTTTGGGGATAGGAGGGAGGATCATGTTTCTTCCTATGAGATTCTGAAGTCCAAACAAGTTGGGAAAGCAAGACTTGCTGGTCCTTTACCCAGCACTAGTGATTTCATTCATTTATACTGTTGCAAACATTCATTCATTCATTTGTTCATTATTCATTTAGTCAACTAGATACTTATCACTGTCCTTTCCTGTCCATCTTTATCCCCTGTTAATTGTGTCCTGGCACTGTCAACTTGCCAACGCTATATAAAGAGATAGAGAAAGTTAGTTTTCTGTGAATGGATTTTACATCATTGAAGAAATCCTTTACCCATCTGCTTTTATGTGCAACACACATTAAGAACTTCATTGAATTATCTTTTGTCAGGTCTGTAATATTCAGTAATAATCAGATGCTGTTTTAAGTTTCTCTGACACCCAACTGATGAGGGACAGGCCAAGAAGTTCTGACTGTATGCTTTGCTCTGTATTATTACCATTTGTTGAATCAAAATGTGTGACACTGGTAGATTGCAAAACTATATTCATCCATCCATCCATTTGTTGGTGAAATAATGCTAACAGTAACACACAGCTTTAAACAAAAACAAAAGTTACAAATTTGAGTCCGATTGGGTGAATACCCAAATTCTTGTTCCCCAAATTACCACTTACTTTCCCATCACTCCTCCTTCTGCTCCAACCACCTACCCCACAGCCCGGGGTGGGGAGTGGGGGTGATCATTGTGTAAGGCAATATCTATGGCCTACTTTGGCATTGGCTCCTTTGCTGAACTTGCACAGAAAGAGAGATGTTGCCTTAGATGTGTGCTGCAGTTGCCTGATGAACCTTTTGAAGTGTGTTTCTGATCTTGTTACTGCATATATATATATATATGGTCAAAAGTACGGAGGTGAGCAGAGAGCTGTTACATGAGTTCCTAAAAGTAAACTTTATGAAAACTTAACAGTTTTGCATGAATATGGTAGGATTTGTCATGAGAATCAACTACACAACACATAAATTTAAGATGATGCTTTGTTTGGTTGCATTTTTGAAAAAAGATTTTAAGTCTGTTCACAACATTAACACCGTCACACATTTCAAACACACACTGTATAAACTTTAAAAAGTGGAAATCTTTATTATTACATCTTGAGAACTCACCACATGAGTCAAAACTGTCATACACATTACAAATTTGAACTGAAAACTAGTAAACAAAGACTTTAGAAAAGATAATAACGAGTCTGTTCACAACATAACGCCACAACACAATTCCTCATTGAAAGTCATGCTTTAAGCATTAAATATGTCAATTTTAGTATTAAACAGTTTTTAGATGTATTCTAAATGTAACAAACACATATTTAAAGAAAAGCAATTGCATTGGGAATGTATATATCATTAGATACATACTTCAGTCTTTCGACCATTTTAAATGGTTACATTTTTTCCATTTAAGCACATCTGTTGGACCAATGTACTTATTCTCACAGTCCAAGTTTAGCAATGGACATCAGAAAACTTAAAAGTGAAGTCAGAAAATAAAAATAATTGAATATACTCTTTGTAAACCCCAAAAATTGAATTCTGATCAATGTCTGTTCACAACATTACACCGTTACAAACTTTTTTTAAAATAAAAAGTGACAAATTTTAAATTCTGAATCAGGAACAATGTTTCAGAAGGTGCATAAGGAAGACAGCTACATTTTGCACTCCTTCCCATGCACACCATTCTCTTATTACGTGCAGTAAAAAAAAAAGTGCGTGTTTGTTCATAACATAACACCATTTTGTTCACAACATAACACAAAACCAATTTTTAAAAGTGTGATGAAACAGTTCCTGATCACCAAAACATTCAATTTAACAAAACTGAATATTCTGTCAACATTGATGTATTCATTAAAACTTAAAATAGCCATTGAACATTTGTTGCTCTTGTAATGCACTTTAATGGTGTAATGTTATGAACTGGATGGTGTATTGTTATGAACTACATGAAAGATCTAGAAAAACAAAATTTTAGTTTGATTCTTGTACAAGAATGTTTATAGTAATAATACATGTAGAATGAAATGGTGGTTTGGTTTAATTATTGTTTGGCCTTCTGTATATAGCTAGATAAGTTTGTTTGCAACATTACACACACAGGTGTGTGCGTAATGTTGTGAACAGAGTGTGTTTTTCTAAAAATGTGCCTAAATGGAATCTTGAGAGTGTGTCTGTGTTCAACAATGTAGAACTTAACCAGAAGGTTTTAATTATTTATCCCCACCAAGTTTTAAAGTTGATTTTTGTGGTTTTTGGATGTTCACAACAGTAACACCATTCTTAATTCCACTTGCCATTGTTTTCCTCACTAAAAGTACATGCAGAGTGTGATTTCAGTCCTGACAAAAAGACCCCAGCAAAGCTGAATAATCAATAGTCCTATTTACCAACAACTTGATAACATAATAATGCACACACCATCTGATTTTAGCTGTTTTCCCTCCAAATTGAGCACTTTGGTCTGTACACAACTAATTAGGCCCAGAATTTGTTTTCATTTTATTCATAAAATATATCAAATATCTAGATTTTTGCAACACACAATTATTTTGCATTTACACAATTGCAGGAAAATCCACTTCATGTAAAAAAACAAAACAACGTGTTTGATTTATTTGAAGATAAAGTTGCAAAATCTTAACGCAATTTTTGTCTTGGTCGTTAAAATGTTGTTTTATCAAGTCAAAACAAAAGTTTTCTGATTGTTTTAAAACTTAACCATGAAATACAACCATTGTAGCATGTAGTGACACTGATTGCATGGGGTAAGACAGAATCTGTGTGTGGAATTTTAACCTTTGAAGACGATGGTGCTAGTGTTACACAAATGTTGTGAACAGACTTTATACATCAAAATTATTATTTTGGATTACAAATTTTATTTCTCAGCAAGTCTGTTGAAAAGAAGGTCTCCCAAAAACAACTTTGGCAGAAAATAATTATTAGGATTTACTTTTTGTGTGTGTAAAAAAGAGCTTGAAAATGAGCCTTTTGGAATGTGTAACACTTTCTCTGTTTCCCAAAACTCAATATTCCTAACACAAATGCAAATAACTCAACAACTATCAATTTTAGTGAGAAAAAAATTATTTGCTAGCAACATCGTTCAATACTGAATAAGTCACAGCAAGTTTGAAGTCAGCATGTGTTGAAGTTTGAGTTTGTGAGGCAAAGTTTCACTGATGGGCATTGAAATTGACCCTCTGCTCACCTCTGTACTTGTTACTGCATATATATATATATATATAAGTGCTGTTGAGAGAATGCATGTCTTCTTTCAAGACGATGCATGACAAAAAATGATCACAAAGGTAACTGGGAGGTGTGGGAATAATTGGTTTAATAGAAATAGAACAGATGTTTCAGGTGTAGCCCTTCAGTTAGGCTAACACTACAGCAAGTTTGAAGGTCAGAGTTCTTTCCTTTGCTAGATTACACAGTTACTGTTGCTGAATTGCTCAAATCTTGCTCGATCTCGAACCCTGCAGGGAACAGGCCAATATCCAGTGATAACTAGCAGGGGTAATCAAATTCACCTGCCCGCTCATCTCTGATGAGTAAAAATTTCCTTGGACTATATATATACTGCAGAGTTGCTCGCCACAATTGGCGAGTAATGAAAGGTGAATAAATTTTAAAAGTTGATTAATTTCATTGCGGTTTCCCACTGCCATACTTATATCCTCAATACCGTGACTTGATTACAACAGTAATGTCATCAGCTGCGATGTCCGTTATGTGATAATGTGCAAGTTTCCTTTCATGCAAACACTTGGTTTGCAATTAGAACAAATTTGATCTCTGGTGGATGTGTTTGTGATATGTACTGCAAGTAAGCCTCTGGCAAAAAATAGCAAAAACAAGCGACCATGAAAAAAAAGAAGAGAAAGATTATGGAGACAATATATAAAATCATTTGTTTCTAGATAAATTGCTCTACAGTTCAGACAGGCTAGTACACAATCTTGTGGGCTAGTAAATTTTGTGTGCATCTAGCCCGGCTGGCTAGCAAACGAAAAAACTTTTGGACACCCCTGACTAGTGATACAAAATGATTTTGATGAACAATTTGGAAGGCAGAGTCAATGCTGGGTGAACATTTTTCTATTGGGAGACACTGCATTTGCTCTTACTGTTTTGCTTCAAGTAGTTTGAAAACTATTTTCCTGTGTCAGTTTTATATCTTTGTGTGTGTGTGTGTGTGTGTGTGTGTGTGTGTGTGTGTATGTGTGTGTGTGTGCACGTTTAATTTGATATAATGGATAAGTGGATTGAGGTGATATTAGTCTTGGTTTAGTATGTGAGCTGCGTATTTTGGCAGAGAAGGGCTGAACTGCATATTTACAGGAGATGAGTAAGCAAAGCTTAAATATTAGTTATAGCCAAAGCTGCCCAACTTTCAAGTATGCAGGTATTTTTCTGTGTCGCTGTACGTTTTGTTTCCAAAGTGTGTGTTTCTCATCAGGTTTGAACTTTGATCCCATCCGCTTAAACATTGCCCATCCAGTTTCAAATTGTCAGCATGTATTTTGTTTCAAAGAATTTGATAGTTTTTCTATTTGAGATCTGTGTGTATGGGTGTCTGTGTGTGTGTGTGCATGTGTGTGTGCATTCGTGCATGTATTTCGCTTTTCCTTCCTAGGCTGGAAAAACTGTACCTGTATTTGAACACTGAAGAATTTCAAGCCAGAATGCTTGCAAGTGACTGTGATAGTTACTGAGAATGGAATATACCAGACTTGGTGAGGAACTAATCTGGATGTATATGTTTCAGAAAATGGAGGAGGAAATTGATGTAGAGAAAAGCCTGGGTGGCAGGGTAGGAGGAGGGGGGATGCAGCCTGTACAAGATGAGGAACCGCAAGTTCACAATCCCAGTAAGTTACCACTGTGTGTACTGTATTTGTAATCCACCTGTGTGCATTTCTGTCCTGATTTCAGGTGTGCTATGTGTGTAGCCATTGTAAGTTTCATAGTGAAACGCCCTCTATGAATATGAAAGGAAGTTTTTGTTATGTGTTTAATGCATATCCAATTTATTCTGTGGTTATTATTTTGATCTCTCTTACACTGATACAGTATTTTGCTTTTGTCCTCTTTTTATTTTTGTGTGTGCACTAATTTATTTTGACTAATAGTAATACAGAAATTACCTCTGCAGGTCTTTGCACCTGGTATTGATGGTTACATTTTAACAGCAGGGTGATAAAGATGCAAAACTTGAACTCTCTTTTAATTCTTTGAACTACTCCAATGCATATATTAATTCAACGTATCCCTTCCCATGATCGTTCCAGTATTTGCACCACTACAGTTTGACATTTTGTTTTCAACTTGACAGTCTACATGGGTCAAGAGACGCCCCAGGAGCCGTTCTTCCGAGTCCATGTCTCCAAGCCAGGACAAGCAAGGGGGAATGGCCAGTTCCCATTTCAAGTGCCTGCAGTTCCAGCAGACATGTGTCAGGAGAAGTTTTCAGAGTCCATGGATGAGAGCTGCTCATCACCCACCTCCCCGACCACATGCGAGAACCTCAACGTGGAAGTGCGTCTGCCTGACCTGGCCAGATGTCAGATAGTGCCGCATCAGTCAACCGTGTATGAGCACTACTTACCAGGGTGAGTTCATGCATTTTTGTGTGTTTGGGGCAGGGAAGTGTCAGGTTATGATTCTGATTTGCCACTTTCTCTCTCTCTCTCTCTCTCTCTCTCTCTCTCTCTCTCTCTCTCTCTCTCTCTCTCTCTCTCTCTCTCTCTCTCTCTCTCTCTTCTCTTTGTTACGTTCAAACTTGCAAAATCTTCTTCCATTCCCATATCTTGACTTACTTGACTTATGCCTCTTGATGCCTTGTGGAACATAAGGCCTCAACAACACTCCTTCAATGCACACGGTTCTGGCAGGTCCTCTTCAGCTCCGCCCATGTCATCCTGGTGGCCGTTACTTCAGTGTCGACACTCCTACGCCAAGTCTGTTTTGGTCGATCCACTTTGCGCTTTCCTTGTGGGTTCCAGTCCAAAGCCTGCCTGGTGATGTTAGATGCAGGCTTTCGTAGCGTGTGGCCGATCCATCCCTATTTTCGTTTCCTGATCTCCTGGTCAATTGGGGCTTGTTTTGTTCTGTCCCACAGATTTTCATTGGAGACAGTCTCTGGCCATCTGATGTTGAGGATATTTCTCTGGCTCATTTCTTATCTCACGTTAATTATGCGTCAACAATTTGGGATGGCTGTAGTGACGCTAACTTGAAAAGGCTGAAACCATTGTATCCAAGAGCCTCTAAGCTTATGATAAGATAGTTTACTATCTACAAATGACAAAATGAAAGAACTTAACATATTGCCTTTTCATAAGCATTTACAATTCAATAAATGTGTCGTAATGAAAAGAATTAATGATTGTGATGTGCCTGATTATTTGATAAACTTATTCCAACATTCAAATATTTGTGTACATAACTTTATAATACCACAACCTAGGATTGATTTGTTTACATAGCCTATCTTATTCAGGGGCTACTATGTGGAACACACTATCCAATTCTCTAAAAATTGCAAAATCTTTAGAGAAATTTAAATTGAAACTACATACTTTTCTTATGCAGTCATCCTAGATACTTTCATCTTATTCTCAATTCACTTTGTGGCCATTTTCAATGTGGTATTTCTTTACCATGAATTGATTGTAACCTGTGTTATTGTGTGAATTTTGTGTGGGATAGAGGGTGAGTGGGTGGGTAGGGGTGAGGGATGGGATTGGATGTGTTTGTTTTCTTGTTTTGATAATGGTTGGATGTAAGATAGGCAGTTATGCCTAATTCACGTATTTCCCTTAAAAAATAAAGTTCAATCAATCAATCATTCTCTCTCTCTCTCTCTCTCTCTCTCTCTCTCTCTCTCTCTCTCTCTCTCTCTCTCTCTCTCTCTCTCTCCCTCCCTCTCTCCCTCCCCCTCCCCTCCACTTCCCCCTCCCCTCCACTTCCCCCTCCCCCTCCCCTCCCCTCCCCCTCCCCCTTCCCTCCCCTCCCCTCCCCTCCCCTCCCCTCCCCTCCCCTCCCCTCCCTCCCTCTCTCTCTGTCTCCCCCTCCCTCCCTCCCTCCTCCCTCCCTCCCTCCCTCCCTCTCTCTCTCTCTCTCTCTCTCTCTCTCTCTCTCTCTCTCTCTCTCTCTCTCTCTCTCTCAAATTCCGGAGCATCAGCTGGTACTGACGATATAATAGCGGAAATGCTCATATCAACAGAACATTTACTGCGTCTTTCCAATGTTATATTTGATAGTGGTGTGTTCCCTGATGTTAGGTCATAAGCTATTATTGTGCCGATTTATAATTGTGGGTCTAGTGACAATCCTGATAACTACAGGGGTATTGCCTTATGTAGTACTTTCAGTAAGGTATTTACACACATTATTTGTTGTAGGCTACAGATTTGGGCGGATCAGCATGAACTCATTCGGGAAGAACAAGCGGGTTTTAGAAAGGGGTATGGAACAGTTGATAACATTTTTGTTCTACAAGGTATCATTGGCAAATATCTACATAAGCACAGAAAACTTTATATTGGATACGTAGATTTTAGAAAAGCTTTTGATATGGTAAACCGAGACGTTTTGTGGAAAGTTCTCCGTAAAAATGGTATAGACGGGAAAATTTTGAATGTTCTGACCGCCATGTACAGATCGGTACAATACTGTGTGAGAGGGAGGGACGGCCAGACCGACTTCTTTGAGTGTTCCTTGGGGCTGAAACAAGGCTGTAAACTCAGTCCGATCCTATTTTCTTACTTTATTAATTCCTTGATTGATGATATCTCCGCCAATAGTAAGCATGGTATACAGCTGGCGCCTAATACGCCCGACTTGAGTGTTCTCCTCTTTGCAGACGATGTTGCTTTGCTTTCTGACACAGTAGTAGGCCTTCAAAATCAATTTAACTGCCTGAAAACGGCAGCTGATAGACTTGGTCTGATGGTCAACACAGAAAAAACAAAAGTAGTTGTCTATAGACTGGGTGGGCATTTGGCTAGACATGAAAGATGGTACCTCGGTGAGGTTCAACTAGAAGTACTTAGTGAATACAAATACCTTGGAAACATGCTATCTGCGAAGTTATGCTCAAATGTAACTCAAAATGATTTGGCCGGTAGAGCTAAATCTGCCCTTTTACTTTTGATACGGTCACTGAGAAAAATCCGTCAAGTAACACCTGACGTCTACTTTAGATTATTTGATTCTCAGATTCAGCCGATCCTTCTGTACGGGGCTGAAATCTGGGGAATGGATGAATGTCACATTGTAGAGAGTATACATCTACACGCCATCAAAAGTTTTTTGAATGTTTCCTCACGCACTCCTAACGTTATGGTGTATGGTGACACTGGGCGTTTTTCGCTGTGGGTCAATGCCAAGTTATGCAGTATCAAATACTGGTTAAGACTCGTAAAAATGGATGAAAGCAGGTTACCCTTTAAAATATACCGGTTAATGCTGTGTACATCCAATGAAGATTCTTAGGCCTTAAAGGTTAGAAGATTACTCTTCGAATGCAACTGTGAAGAGGTATGGTCAAATCAGAGTGAATCGAATGAGACAGCGTTTCTGAGAAACATCAGAGGAAAACTCATTGGCAGATTTTTCACAGATTGGGAAGCACAAGTTAGAAACAGTGATAGATACTCCTTTTACAGACTCTTTAAAACTTCTTGTGTGACTGAACAGTATCTCTATGATCTAGACAAAAAAGTATTTAGGGACGCTTATATACGATTCAGGATGGGAATTACCGATTTATATAGCCATAAGCACAGATATACGAGAAGTAATAACTTAAAACTTTGTCTATTGTGCAGAGAACAAGAAGAAACGGAGGTACATTTTTTACTTCATTGTCCTGCCTAGTGTCCAAGTGAAAATGAGGCTAAAGACGCTGCAACAGCTCACACATGGAAGCATAATTAAACAACTTTTGGTGTGATGTTGCTCACTGCTTCACATCTGTTCGGGGAGATAGACGACTCCACGAGCCTCCCGCTGCCTTGCGGGTAGCCTTGGGAAAGGCAAAGGCTAAGGGAGCAAACCCTGAAAGAAAATGCGTGGGCAGTGGGCAGATGCTTCACATCTGTACGGGGAGATAGACTACCCCGCCCTCCACGAGCCTCCCGCTGCCTTGCGGGTAGCCTTGGGAAAGGCAAAGGCTAAGGGAGCAAACCCTGAAAGAAAATGCGTGGTGCTAACACGGCACCACTGGGCGAAAGACCTCCACGATGCAGGTCACCGGCCAGGGCGGACAGGTCCCACGATGGATCCAACGCCCACGTGTTCACGACCAGGGCGACCCTCCAGGTAGGAGGACCTCGGCTGTGGTCGGGCTTGGAGAGGGATGGGCTCCGCCAAGCTGTATCAGCCCCAGACACACCACATGATGACAAAGACAACCACTCACTCCACACCGGCTCGGTCGTCGCCTGGGTCACCAAGGACCGCGCCCACCGTTGTGCATCAGAACGTAGGTGATAAATGTGTTACTGATGCCAAGAAAGTCCACAGAGGATAGAGATCGATGGAGGAAGATTGTCCGAAAGTCATCAGTGGTGCCTCAACAACCCATCTCAGGGTTAAGAGACTGAACTGAACTGAACTGATTTCATTGGACATGAAATGGGATTTTGGAGTGGAACTTACAAAGTCAGCTTGCAGTTCTTGAAACCTTGAGTCCTTTCCCCACTTTTCACTGATGCAGATTAAGATAAATGTGCATGACAATTGATATGGATATGTAGATCTTGAATATGGATGTTTTCAGGTCTGTGGTGCCAGGTGGAGACAATGCAGTGACCAGTCTTCTTGATGACATGAAAGATCTCTCTCTCGGCACCCACGGTGTCATCACAGACACAGTAAGTCTTCCTTAGGCCACATTCCCCCCCCCCCCCCAAATAATATTATTTGCCTTACCAAGCACCATTGTGTCTTAGAATAGAATAGACCCTGTGTGTCTTCCTACCAACATTCATCAGAGGCAAATAACATGAAAAATCATTACTTGAATTTCTCGTATTCTAACCAGTTATAGTGATTTTGATTATCATATAACTTCATCATCATCTTAACTTTTAACGTCCTGTACCACTCCTAACCGCTCCTGAGGCTAAATCCTGTGCCGCTTGTAACCGCTCGTGATTCATGCGTTTTATATACCAAGGGAGATAGATTACTCTGGCGGGAAGCTCTCTAGGACTGAATAAAACTATTGCGCTACTTCTGGATGGTTATTACGTCTCTGGGAATTTTTTTAACAGATTTCAATACGTTTCTGCTGAGTTATTAGATTTTTTTGCTCATTTTTTGCCGAGCGTTCTTCATTGCGAAGAGGCAGATATTGATTGTGAGATGGGGATCTCAAGGATATCTGAAAACATAACGCGTATGCGTGCACTCATTCAGCATTGTTGTGAGACATCCCTCTGCGGCTACGCTTACCGGCAAACGCTGGCTTCAAGCAGCGAGGTCATGCTATTTTTAGGTCAGGCAAGGAGTGAAGGAGATAAGGTTTTGCCTAAGACCAGCGGCCAACTACTTATTTACTAGAGTGGGGTTGAATCAGCCGTGAGTAGTTCAGACAATGACTCGGTTTTTTTAATTAAATGGTTCATCTAAATATCTTGGACTTGAAGACTCTGATTTGAGTGATGTAACCGTTTCCAGTGTCCGTACGCATGATTTGTCGGACTTCAATGAGCAAATTATTTTGACTTCATCACCGGATGATGATTTCAGTGACGCCTTTTGTAGAAACAGTTGGTCCACGCGTACCACTCGGACTTGATGCAGAACCAGCAGAGTATTTTCTGCAACTCTTTCCAGAGGAAATGTTTGTCAAGATCCATGGCTAAACTTTAGGCAAGGCAGAATGGCAACAGAACAATCGAAACCTCCTTGGAGGAGATGAAAAATGATCTGAGCATTGTTTTTGATGGACGTCATTCAGCTGCCAGCTCACATCAGGTGCTACTACTGAAGTACCTGATGTGAGCTGAGACAGCCAGCGATTGCCGATGTTATGTCGAGGAATCGTTACGAAATCATCACAAATTACACAGTGTTTATATTTATAGAAAAATATTTTTTGGTCTATTTCCATTTATTTACCTGTAATTATGCTAATTACATGCAAATAAAGCAAAGAAAAATATCAAAAACACTCTGTACTTGATCTTAGAATGACCAACATTCATTTTTGACTACACACCAAAACATTTCTTACAGATCCATACAATATAATAGAAGCTATAATTTTTTAACATATCAACTTTGGATGTCATGTGTCATTTTCTCTAAAACCTTACAGGCTTGTAGTTTTGAAATTCCTTATAGGACGTTATGAGTTAATCTTTGTCATCACATATCATGCCATAAGTATGTCATTGTGCATTCACAAGCCAGGACGAATTGTTAATGATGACAAAATCAGATTCCTCAACCTGAAAATTATTCAGTTTTCAGTATTGACAAAAGGAGCATGAAGCGTGAACTGTTTAGTGGCCCCTCTCATCAGCTGGAAACCCTGTCTGCTGGACTTTTGGGGCCTGAAAAAAATCATTTTCGAAATTATTTGTATTATTCTCAAAATCGTTGAGATTTCAGTAGAACTTCCAGAAATGACATCATGAATTAGAAATATATCCAGGGGTGTTCAAATCCACTTGCCTGCTCACCCCCGGCAAGAAAGATTTTACTTGAGCTGGATAAACTGCAGAGTTGCTCACCCAGCAGGCTAGTAAAAAGGCAAAAAAAAAAATGAAAACACTTCACTGCTGTTTCCAACTGTCTTACTTATTCACTCTGCTCCGTGACTTAGTTACAGTAGTCCTATCATCTGCAGCATTGTCTGCCATCTTTCCTTTAATGCTATGATACACCACTTCCTGTCATGTAGACCATTGATTCGCAAGGAGATTCAATTGCAATTCAATATTCCATGGATGTATTTGTAGTAAGGCAATGCAAGGATATGCAGTATCTTTGCTGCAAGTAAGGCCAAAAAAAAAATTGGTGTGGTTACGGTAACCCGACCTACCCTATTCTGGGGCGCCGACCCTACATCTTTTTATTGAAAATGTAGAAGTTTTTTTTATATCAAAGTTGTGGGTTGAGGGAGAGATCGATCGTTCAGTCTCAGGAAACAACCTGTGTAGTTACAGACGACGCAGGGCGCAAAGGGAAGTAACTTACCTCGTTCCTCAAGCCTCGTTCTGAAAACCAAAAAAATGGCGTGCCGCGAACGTTTGCTGGCGACTGTTACCTCAAAATGTGACCATCAAGACGGCAAGAAGCAGATTTCCGCATATCCAGAGACGGCATCGATGACGGAAGTTTTTCTTAACATTCATCCCGAATTGAACATGAAAAAATATGGGGTGGTCGCTCGTGGCTACGGTGATGTGACCGCATGCAAAGCAGATGGGGATGGGTTTGAGTTGGCTTGGGGTTTGACTGTTGGAGAGGTCGGGGACACGTTTGGACTGAAGGCGATACATTTCAAATGTGAAGTTTTGCAAGCCGAGAGTGAGGAAGAAGAAGAGGATGATCAACATGCAGCACAAGTTCCTGATGCATTTCAATTACATCTGGTTCACGTTAGGGGCACCGATGGTTGGTCACATGATACTGACACTAGAAGGACAGACAATCTCATATCAGCCATATCTTCACTGGTAAGTCAATGCTTTTCTTTACCTAATTCCAAGAGAAGTTAAGTCAAAATTGTTCAAAGGGAATATCCGCTGTCTGTTCGCACACTTGTTTCCAAGTCGAGTAGGTTTAATTTGGTTTCCACGAGGGAAAAAAAGTTTTTTTAAAAAGTTATTGCCGACCTACCTACCCTATTTTTGGGGCTATGTTACCTTAACCACGCCTTCTTTTTTTTGGGCCTAAGCTACTGTCAGAAAAAGAAAAGCGGAAACAAAGTGATGGAGAAAAGAAAAAGCAAGACAAAGAAAATACACAAGAGAAATGAAATTGTTTGTTTCCAGATAGATGATACTAAGATTCAGACACGCTAATAAAAAATCTTGCGGGCTAGTGAATTTTATGTGCAACTTGCCTGGCAGGCTAGTGAGCTAACAAAACTTTTGAACACCACTTCTGTGTTACGCTACAGAAATACAGTCTCCTCAGTGACTGCTGGTTCCAGCCTGGGTTATCATGCGTTGTGCATTTCTGTTTCATCATCTCTTGCAGAGAAGTCTCGCCTTGGAATTTGATCCAAAAGTAAATGTCCTGTTGATTTTGTATAAACATCTCATGTGCAGCAGTATGATTGACTGAAAGACACTTTAAGTCAGTGTATATCTAGTGTTTAGAACTTTTTTTCAGAGAGACTTGTCAGTCAGTTTGTGAAGATTCTGATGTAAACCACAAGAAGACAACATTATAATTTGATATTAAAAGAATGCAGGTGCTTTGGTGCTTTTCTACTCTGATTTATTGCAGATTTATACTATTTCAGTTAGTATTTGATATCAGTCACAAAGGTACTAAATTTCCTACTAAATTTCTTTGGCTTTTATGCTGGATTTCAAAAGTCCTATTTTCCTTGTGTGATAGTTTCTGTTGACATGGTGAAAACTAAAGTCTGCAAACTTGGATATGTCCTTTATGCATGTTACAAGTAGTCTTAAAAGATTATCAATCTTTTCTGTGGCTCGTTGAATGTCTAGGGAATTTCCTACTACTTGACACCTTCCAATCAAAACCATTCGCACAAGGATGACGATTGGACGCAAATGAATGACTGGGCTTCCGAAATCAAATTCAAATTCAGCTTTAATCAACAATAATCAAATTGGTCAAGAGTGATAAGATTCAACACAATGAATAATAAGGCATGGTGAAACTGAAACGCATTGTAAAATAAAAATGAACCCTTCCCCAGAATTAAATAATTAACTAAGAGGGCTGCCAAGCCATGATGGGAAACCTGTACTCACGTACGCAACTTGGTGTGGCGTCCAGCCAATCCGTAGCCGGCAAAACGGGCTACTTTTCCAGTGAATGAGATTCCACACACACAAGGGGAGAGGGGGTTAGAGGAGGGGGATGTCCATTCATGGACGCACTGCACATATACGACGAAATTGGAGATTCTCCTTTGGTGATGAGGCGTGGAGATTTCCCCACTCTCGTGGTGGAGGGTGAGGCGGGGACTTGCACTTGGGTCCGGAGATGGAGGGCTCTTGCATCAACGTGTAGTCTGACGTCAAGCGGGTAGCAGGCTGCAGGCGTCGTTGAGCAGGCGACAGGCGAGCTGAGACGGCGACGAGGAGGGGGCGAGGCGAGAGGGGGTCAGAGCTTTCTCGCAGGTGGCTTTCTCAGATGTGGGAGAAATTTCTAGAGACAATTTCTCCTCACAGGGTGGTCATCAGATAATTCACTCAGGAGAGGAAAAACGTTGCAAGAACAAAACTGCAATACCTTGTACGTTGTCTCTCCCTCCAGTCAGAAGTGAGAACAGCCCTCCATTTTATCCCGTTGTCTATCCATAGACGTTTGAGGAGAGGGTCACTGGGAATTAGTCCAGTAGTGGACGAAAATTCCATCAGTTTTCACACATGTCCACCTCGTGAACTCTTTGAGACAGGGCGCCGTCCTACACATGGGCTGTCTCGATGAAAATTCGGCTACGGGCACACCCGTGATTGGAAAGCAAGGGTTTAAATACAACGGCAGAAGTCTCCCTGTTGTTCTCAACCAATCACAGCGTTTTAGGATGTCTTGATTCACGATCTCGTATCAAATGACCAATCAAATGTTCATATAGTCATCTACTTCTCCCATTGAACAATAACCAAGCAGTCTCATTAGTCCGTTCCCTGAAAAGTTCACTGCAGATTGGTCAATGGTAGAGCGTGAATCGAGATGAATAATATATTCTCCCAAACGTTCCACTAAGTTCATTTCTGTATTGGAAGGAAAGCAAGGTTCACTGTTCGTTTTCCCTTCCAATACTACATTCACCATATCAATCCCAACATCAACACTGGCTTGGCAGCAAATATCAAAATACACTATGGCTTGGCAGGTAATTCCCAACCCACTATATGATATAACCACAACCAGGAATAAATGGAAAATATGCGTTTCGTAACATACCTTCCCCCCTATACGAGAAAAATTTTATAGCATGAAATTTTTCACGTATAGGTTCATCAACATGAACTAAACACAAGCATAAGTGGAGACATTTCACCATATCCCTTAAATAAATCACTGAACAGGTCACAAGGCTTCCATACCTGTAATGAATTCAAACTCAAAAGGGGTTAATATGGAAAAGTTCCACTCAAACCTCTACAACTCCAATATCAACAACAGGATGTTATTAAGTCACACAATAACCAAACCATCGCGTGAGAATAACACCAAAATTCAACACAACATCACCTCCAATATCCTCTCCAACAACAACAACAGGGAAGCTCCCAGGTTACGTAATCTATTTCATTACTAGGTCAATCGGTACAGAGCCAAATAGTGAGGATTTCCTGACCCTCTCTCAAACTATTTTTGACATCTCCGTCAACCCGACAGCCTCCTAGGGGTGATGCTTCCCTCTTAATAGTCTCAGCTACCTTAGTCCTTTTCTCATAGAGTGAAAACTAATGAACAAACTAAAGGTGCCTTTAAAGCATAAGGAACAACTGATTGCTCTATTGGAAAAACCAACTGACCAAAAATAAACGTGCCCTTCCCACCTCTGGGGAAATGGCAATACCTGTGAAGGCTCAACAGCAAGGAACCATCCACTAGATCTCAAACTAAGATCCACTATGCTTCTCCACATAAAGACAAACAGACTAAGCTCCAGGCTTCTTAAAATAACCTCTGAATTTAGCATAGCTAAATAATCCCATGTTCAGACGGTTACATATCCAAATTACACTTAGAGGGTCGTGATCTTGGCGATGGAGAAAACTCAAACAACTATCATCCATGGCCAGAAACCACAGCTCATGACTCCTCTATTGTCTAATGCGGTCCTCCCACATTAAGACTGTAACTATTCGAGCCCCCATGTCTCTCCACCATGGAGGGACAGTTAAACTACCTAAGCATATGGCCACACAGGACCACACACACAACTAACTCAAACAGTGATACTTGGCAGGTCACTCTGACCTACACAGCACTACAGACTAAGCACTGTTTCTCACTACACTTCAACACCATCCACACCTCTCACAGCAAAGTGGAATAAAACACCTGCAACACGCACACTCTCTCCCACACCACTCATTCATCCATAGAAGGTCAGCCCTTTCTTTCTCTTCTTCCAATCGTACCATCTCTTCTCTAGCTGTCCAGTCTTTCTCTGACTATCGACAGCACATGTGATCGCGTTCACCTCCTCTAGCAAATCACACAGGAAAGAAAGCACGCACAGGCATTCTTCCTCCCCTCTCTTTCCTTCATGCAGTCCTGGCTGACTATACCGCACCTTCAAGGGAGACAACTCTACAGTCTCTAGTTCAGACTCAAACTTCAAGGGCACTGCTAGACTACCATCATTGCAGCTGCTCTCTGAACACTGGTCAGTACACACTAACCTATTGCTATCTGGGACTACACTAGGCACATCCCTGATCTGCAAACACACCTCTCTCTCTCCATCCTGCTTCTCTTCTTCAGTCATTCTCACTCCAGTCTTTCCATAAGACTCAGGCTCGAATCCCATCTCACAGTCTACTGATAAGACTTCCTGTGCTGGCTCTGCACCAGTCACACACAATTCTCTCAGAAAGTACCCAGGTGATTCATCACCTCTGTTTTCTTCCTCTACCTGTTCATACAGACAGCCAGAATCAGGGTCACACTTCTGCTCTTCAACTAGGGCTAATCTCCCTCCCACTGTTTCTGAACTCGAGGGCAGTGATTCAGTCTCACTCTCTTTTCCCTCATCACTGACTGGATCATCGACTAGATCGGACGACATGAACGTCGTTCCCAAATCTACGTCCAAAGTGGCTTTCTTCCTGCTAGCAGCTCGGGTCAATGCCGCACAGGAGAAAACTCTGCTATCCTTTTCCTCACAACCAGTCTCCTCACTAGAGAAAGGCTTTTGCATGATTGGCTCTTTCACTCTACCCAGGGCAAGTACAGCCTCTTCCAAACTGTCCACTACCTCCTGGTAGGCCAAATCATTTCCCAACACTACATCTATTCCCCGGATACGCAGGCTCTCCGACACCCCGACCACTGCAAGACCACTGTAATCCTCAGTCTTCAATCTCACCTCATGTACGTCTGCTCCACTGTCTCTCAGTACAGTGCCAGGTACATCTTTCTCTCCCATCCCCAACTTCTCCTGAGTCTCAAAGGGTTTTCTCTCCATCAGATCTCCCTCTTCTACGTGATCACTCTTCTGAGTGGAACGCATCACCACTCCCCTCTCAGACTCACACTCTAACCTTCGAGTGGAACGCATCACCACTCTCCTAGGGTGAAACTCGTCATCCCTATCGATCTCATCCCTTAAATACCAGACTCCTAGCCTTGCATGCGCATAAGGGTGAACTCTGTCAATCCCCTTCCGACTCTCTTCCCTCTGAGGAACTCCGAGCACCACATGCTCACTCGTCTCACCTGAGACACACACAGTCTTCCTCACACCGACATCCACCTTTCTTCCTCTCCCCTCTGCTCTATTCCAGTCAGACTTAGGCATCACCCCAAGTTTTCCCACAAAGGCTACTCGATGTCTGACATCAGAACCCATTTTCGAGCGACAGTCTCGCATCATGTGACCCACTTTCTTACACCTGAAACATCTGATATTTCTAGGTGGCTGGCTCACACATCGTTCTTCCTTCCTCCATCCACTCCCTCGGACTCGACAATCGCGTCTCCTGTGTCTGATCTCTTTCTCTCTCTCAAACTCCTCGTCTCTCCACTCCCTGTCTTCCCTCTCTCTCTCTCTCTGCTCTGCTTCATAACTCTCTATCTGTCTCTGCCTCTGTACTCCCAACCATCTCTCCCATGATTCCTCCTCCTCCCTGTCTCTTCTCTCTCTCTCTTCCTCCTCTTCAGCTCTCTCTCTCTCTTTCCTCTCTCTCTCTAACTTCTCGGTTGCTTCCCTGGCTCTCTCCCTTTCCTCTCTCTTTACCTCTATCTCCTTCTCTCTCTCTGCTTTTCTCTCCTCTGCCTCTTCTTCCAATTTCTTTATTCTTTCATTTGCCTCTATCTCCATTTGTCTCATCTCCTCTCTCTCCACCTCTCTGTCTTTCCTGCATACCTCCTCTCTTCTGAATCTGCACAACATCCATTTCAAATCAAATTCAGTAGCCCTTTCGCCTGCACTCAAACTATATTTCTCGATCAGCAACTCTAATCCTGCCCTATCCAGTGAAAATATCAAATCAATGGTCGGCAATTCTTCTTCCTCCCCCATTGCAAAATATTCACTAGCCTCACAAACTCTAATGAATCAGCATCTTCCTATCAACATCACTCTCAGTCCGCTTCTCCTCCACGAAGTTAATCAGAGCATCCTGCATAACAATTTTTGAAGCACCTTTAATGACATCTACGCCATACTTCTCAATGGTTAACTCCAAAGTTTGTTTATCGAACCCCAGGATCTCTATCCTAGTTGGCCATTCACCTCCCTCAGCCATGGCGAAAAGTTACTAAGTCCAGCAATCACAAAGAATAGAAAACACTCAGCAAATCTCCAAACAGCACTAACTGCACGATTTCTAAGGAACCCAACAACATCCAGGCACGTCACTAAGTGGCAGATCACAAGAGCAAAGGTCAGGCCGTGTCACAACAAGCACTCACGCCTAATGCATAATGGATCACGTGCAAAGGGTGAAAATAGCAATGCAGGTCAGGTCACATCACTCACTCCAGACACAATCAATGCAGGTCAAATTTCTAAGTGATAAATATGGCTTCAGAATTTATCTCATAGAGTTACAAAAAGATCTTATATTACCAATATTCATTCAATTATCCCGAGACGAAGGCCCCCATAATGTTACAAGTAGTATTAAAAGATTATCAATCTTTTCTGTGGCTCGTTGAATGTCTAGGGAATTTCCTACTACTTGACACCTTCCAATCAAAACCATTCGCACAAGGATGACGATTGGACGCAAATGAATGACTGGGCTTCCGAAATCAAATTCAAATTCAGCTTTAATCAACAATAATCAAATTGGTCAAGAGTGATAAGTTTCAACACAATGAATAATAAGGCATGGTGAAACTGAAACGCATTGTAAAATAAAAATGAACCCTTCCCCAGAATTAAATAATTAACTAAGAGGGCTGCCAAGCCATGATGGGAAACCTGTACTCACGTACGCAACTTGGTGTGGCGTCCAGCCAATCCGTAGCCGGCAAAACGAGCTACTTTTCCAGTGAATGACATTCCACACACACGATGGGAGAGAGGATTAGGGGGGGGGGGGAATATGTCCATTCATGGACTCACTGCACATATACGACGAAACTGGAGATTTTCTCTGGTGATGAGGCGTGGAGATTTCCCCACTCTCGTGGTGGAGGGTGAGGCGGGGACTTGCACTTGATTCCGGAGATGGAGGGCTCTTGCATCAACGCGTAGTCTGACGTCAAGCGGGTTAGCAGGCGGCAGGCGTCGTTGCAGGCGACAGGCGAGCTGAGACGGCGACGAGGAGGGGGCGAGGCGAGAGGGGTCAGAGCTTTCTCGCAGGCGGCTTTCTCAGAAGTGGGAGAAATTTCTAGAGACAATTTCTCCTCACAGGGTGGTCAGCAGATAATTCACTCAGGAGAGGAAAAACGTTGCAAGAACGAAACTCGCAAATACCTTTGTACGTTGTCTCTCCCTCCAGTCAGAAGTGAGAACAGTCCTCCATTTTATCCCGTTGTCTATCCATAGACGTTTGAAGAGAGGGTCACTCGGAATTAGTCCATCAGTGGACGAAAATTCCATCAGTTTTCACACATGTCCACCTCGTGAACTCTTTGAGACAGGGCGCCGTCCTACACATGGGCTGTCTCGATGAAAATTCGGCTACGGGCACCGCGTGATTCCAAAGCAAGGGTTTAAATACAACGGCAGAATTCTCCCTGTCGTTCTCAACCAATCACAGCGTTTTAGGATGTCTTGATTCACGATCTCGTATCAATTGACCAATCAAATGTTCATATAGTCATCTACTTCTCCCATTGAACAATAACCAAGCAGTTTCATTAGTCCGTTTCCTGAAAAGTTCACTGCAGATTGGTCAATGGTAGAGCGTGAATCGAGATGAATAATATATTCTCCCAAACGTTCCACTAAGTTCATTTCTGTATTGGAAGGAAAGCAAGGTTCACTGTTCGTTTTCCCTTCCAATACTACATTCACCCTATCAATCCCAACATCAACACTGGCTTGGCAGCAAATATCAAAATACACTATGGCTTGGCAGGTAATTCCCAACCCACTATATGATATAACCACAACCAGGAATAAATGGAAAATATGCGTTTCGTAACAATGCACCATCTCTCACTGCTGCATGATCTGAAAACTTGAAATATTTGGCATTAGCTCATATGCCTGCTGACTGCATGTCATACTTTAATCAAAAGCTGCAGCTTTTGGACTTTGGGGAAGCTCGTCCTGCCTTTTCTACTGCAGGAAACCTGCCAGACGCCCGACTTGCGATATGAGGAGCAAGAGCACTTCATTGTCAATGGAAACCTGGGCAAGGGAATGAGTGGCACT
This sequence comes from Theodoxus fluviatilis, assembly GCA_034096865.1. Classification (NCBI taxonomy): domain Eukaryota; kingdom Metazoa; phylum Mollusca; class Gastropoda; order Cycloneritida; family Neritidae; genus Theodoxus; species Theodoxus fluviatilis. Next base: position 33,173 of record JAWQFJ010004315.1, on the reverse strand, counting down.
GCGGACCTGTGCACTGACAAGACCAGCGGAGAGGTTTTCGTCAGGAAGAAGGTATGTTGTGCCCCCCGTTGTTGCTTGGGACTCTGTGGCCAAGTGGTTAGTGGGCTTGACCTGCAGTTGCTAGCAGCCAGTAGGTGAGGTGTTCGAAGCTGCCTGGTTCCAGAGTTGCTCAACTTGCACATTGTTTCTCCCCAACTAGGAGTAAAACACACACACATACACACTCACATATGCTCAGTTTCAATCTGGCCTCCTAATAATAAAAACTGAAAGTAAAAAGTCAGGCCTGCCTACCTGCCCACCCTTTTTTTGACTCACATGCGAAGCAAAAGTGAGTCTATGTACTCACCCGTTTCGGGCGTCCAAGCGTCCGGGTGTCCTGTCGTCCGTAACAAACGTTAACATTGGATTTTTCTCAGAGACTATTAAGTCTATCAACACCCAATTTGGCATGATGGTGTATGATAACAAGGCGTCAAAAAACATACATAGTGACTTGACCTTGCTTCAAGGTCAAGGTCGCAGGAGCCGTAAATGTTTAAAAAACAGCCATTTTTCACATTTTCCCAATTTTCTCTGAAGTGTTTGAGATTGGATACCTGACCTATATATGGTGAATAGAGCAAAGTAATCCCTATCGTTTGATACCAGATTGATTGACCTTGCTTCAAGGTCAAGGTCACAGGAGCTCTTTAAAGTTGGATTTTATACATATTTTGAAGTGTCCTTGACCCTGAACTATGGAAGATAACTCTTCCAAACTTCATAACATTGTAGTACACATGTCATACTTTCATACTAGGTCGTCCGTCCGGGTGTCCGGTCCCGGTGTCCGGGGGTCCCGGCATCCTGTAATCTGTAAAAAACCGTTAACGTTGGATTTTTCTCGGAGACTATTAAGTCTATCAACACCCAATTTGGCATGATTGTGTAGGATGACAAGGCGTCAAAACACATACATAGTGACTTGACCTTGCTTCAAGGTCAAGGTCACAGGAGCTCTTTAAAGTTGGATTGTATACATATTTTGAAGTGACCTTGACCCTGAACTATGAAAGATAACTCTTCCAAACTTCATAACATTGTAGTACACATGTTATACTTTCATCATGAGACACATTTGGTCACATATCATCAAGGTCAAGGTCATTTTGACCCTTATGAAATGTGACCAAAATGGGGTAGTGAACCACTAAAAGTGACCATATCTCATGGTAGAAAGTGCCAATAAGCACCATTGTGCTTCCTATGTCTTGAATTAACAGCTTTGTGTTGCATGTCCTTGGATGCCAAGGTCAAGGTCACATGTATTTTGGTAGGAAAAATGTGTAAAGCATTTCTTAGTGTATGATGTCATTGCTAGGTTTGGTTGTTTGACCTTGACCTTGAAGGTCACCTAAAGGTCAAGGTCATGTAAAGGTCAAGGTCAAGCATGTGAGTTGTATGGGCTTTGCCCTTCTTGTTTAACCATGTGATCTGGGGATAAAGTGTAAAGTAGTTTGAGACACATATATGCGTGATAAGTCACTATATAAAACCACACCTTTACCTTTTGCTTTCAGCTACTGTTGCATCTCCTGGCTTTTATAAAAGAATTAAGAATAAGATAATGCAAAATCACTATCCATCAATAATCTCTTTAAAAATGAAACAAGTACATTTTATGTATTGAAAAATGTACTGAGAATGATTTGTACAGATTTAAGATGGGTTCTAGTTTCAAACAAATGTTATACTTTATGGATAAGAATCATTAAAACCTACTTTGTAGTCAATCACTGGAATCACTGTTGAGTTAATCTTCTGCTGGCATAGACTGCTGTACCTACATTGCTCTCTCATTTCAGCTCCTCAATGTGGAGAGTTTTCCTCGAAGAGAGGTGGACGTGCTGAAGGGGCTGAAACACAGGAACATTGCTCAGTTCAAAGGTTTTGTCATGCGGGGGGGACAGCCAGAGATCTACTTGGAGTATGCTGGTAAGCACTTCTTTTGGTGGAATTCTAACCAAAACATTGCAGAGCTCACTGCTGCAACACAAAACCAAGCAACACTTCCCTAGGGAAAATGATGTAAGCTTGCTAGATACCAGCCAAGTTGCAGGGGTTGTAAAAACAGCACAACTGCCCTTGAACTTAGGTCAGAAAATTGCCTTTTTTCTTTGGTCTTCTTTTTTTTAAAGCCTTAATGGGACCAGATGTCAGGTCTCCATAATCTGATCTTGTCCCAATGCCCGAGGTAGCCTCTTTAACTTCGTAGGACTGAGCTACTTGAGTAGGCCCTGAAAGCCCAGCAGCTGATGTTGGGGGCATAGAGCATTCTACAGTAAAACCTCTATTTTGCAACTTTTGAAAAACCTACTGAATCAGGTCTTTATTCGGAGGGAGTCGTAAAATGGAGGAAGGAGATTTGAATAAAATGAACATAATGTATTATATATAGGAATAATGCCAACATAAAACACAATGCAATACCTGCACAATACATCTTTATTACTGTTAACTTGGAGTGTGCTAGACCTCCCTTTCTACTTTTGTGATGTCCTAATGTTCGAATTTTTATACGAAATCTCTAAAGCAAACTTTTTTTTGACGAGATATAGTCTAAACTTTTTTTTCCGAGTAAGACTCAGAGTTTTACTCCAATCAGCACGTGAAGGCATCGATCACCGATGATCGAAATTCAATTAAAAAAACGGTTGAGAGTTATGGTAACATGGCAAAGAAAAAAGATGTGAACTATTTTGTTTTATTTTTTTCTTCAGACGAGGCCAGGAGTAATGTAAAAAAAAGAAGTTTACACTGAAAACATTTTATTTATACCTAAACTGTGGATTCTTCAAGTTCTTATAGTTATAGGGCTGAGAATTTGGGACAGCACGGACTTCATTGTTTATTGTTGATTTATTTCCTTCTTCTCCCCCCACCCCCCCAAAAAAAAGTCTAGGGTTGGCCGAAAAAGAAAGGGTCAATAAGGTTAATGTAACCTCAACTTTTTTCTCCCTTTTTTTCTGCTCATGAATAAAACTTGCTGTTTGACAGGTCTTACCCTGAACAAGCTGGTCAGTGACCCCGGCAGGTGTGAGAAGCTGGTCACAGCTCGCAATGTGGCTCACCTGGCTCAGCAAGGCTTGGAGGCTCTCCACTTCCTGGACATGCGTGGCATTCTGCACCTGGATGTCAAGCGTGAGTAGAGAAGTCTCCAACACCTTTCCTGTTCCGTTTTCTGCATGTTTAGATCTCTCATGATGTGATACTGTTGTAGTATGACATCCTGTCATTGATTGTGTGTGTGTGTATGTGTGTGTTTGTGTGTGTGTGTGTGTGTGTGTGTGTGTGAGTGTGTGTGTGTATGTGTACCCATGCATAAGGTTAACCTGGTTTCCAACAGTAAAGGGATAATGTTAAGCCCTGACTTTAAAACATGGTGGTCAGAAGTAAATTCACCACCCTTAAATCCACCTCCTTGATATCTCTCTCTCTCTCTCTCTCTCTCTCTCTCTCTCTCTCTCTCTCTCATTTATATGAGGTTACTCCACTATAGATAACATATTCACCCTACACGCAGTGATAGAATATCATCTACTCAGAAAGAAGAAACTGTATGTGGCTTACATTGATTTCAAAAAGGCCTTTGACTCGGGTTTCGAGATCCTCGCTGTATGAGGCCCTGAAATAATTCAACTTACCTATGAAAAGTGTGTGCATCATTCAGAATATATATAGCAGTGTACTTTATTGTGTAAAGGGAACAGAATGATGTACTGATTACTTTAGTAGTTCCAGAGGCCTTAAGCAAGGTTGCAATTAGTCGCCGCAACTGTTTTTATATGTAGCAGCCTTGATTACCAGGGAAGTTATAAAATGAGGGAAGCATGGGATCCAACTTTTGCCAAACGGGCCTGATCTGTATATGCTGTTGTTTGCAGATGATATTGCTCTTTTTTCGGATACTGTTAATGGTCTTCAAAACCAGTTGAATGTCCTTGAACGGTCAGCTTCTGCTTTTGGGCTAAGTGTCAATATATCAAAGTCTAATCTGTGATGGTTTTCGCATGGGTAGACACTTAGCCAGTCATGAAAAGTGGTTTGTCCAATGTCACAAGCTAGATGTATGTAACGAATACAAATATATTGGTTTATTGTTCACCACTAAACTATCTGTGAATATACCTCAAAGTGGCCTCGCAAGTAGAGCTAAATCAGCTGCCACACGAGTGCTGAAAATCCATGCGGAAGATCAACAATGTGTCCAGAAAAATTATGTTGAAATTATTCGACTTGCAGATACAACCCATCTTACTGTATGGTTCAGAGGTATGGGGTGTAGAGAACTGTGAAGCAGTTGAATCCGCCCATTTATCTGCAATGAAGAAATTTCTAAATGTTGCCATTAGAACTCCTAATGCATGAATTTATGGAGAATTAGGCTGTAATCCGTGACGCATCATCGCCACTCTGAGAGCAGTCAAATACTGGCTGAAAGTTATTAATATGCCCTTTCATCGATATCCATGCATGGCAGATGACATGATGCTTATCAAGGCCAAGGGACAAAATACAGATAACTGGGCAAATAAAATTAAAGCCTTATTATGTACTCACGGATACTCCAATGTTTGGTCTGAACAGCAAGTGACAAATGCGAGAACATTCCTGTGTACATTGCGCCAAAGACTGATAGTCCGCTTTAACCACGAATGCAAAGAAACAATGACCAGAAATCGTTTCACTGTATATCGATTATTCAAAATGGGAAGATATTTTGAGCCTTTCCTGAACGTTATCAATAAACAGATCTTCCGTGAATCGCTGACTCGTTTTAGGTTTGGAATTAGTGACATTAGATCACACAAATTACAGTATTCCCAGACTGAGATAGATTTGTTGTGCCCAATGTGCACTGAGGAAGATGAAGATGACACACACTTCCTATTGCACTGTCCCGAGTACAATGACCTACGTACAAAGTATTTACTCTCAGATGATGTGCCAAAACATAAGGATACCTTTATCCGTATACAAAGTGACACAGATGACCAAAATGTTCGGTCACTGTCATTGTACATCCATTATGCGCTTATACGCAGAAATACTGCTGATGCGGTCACAGCTTGCCTGTTGGGAAATCAATGTAATTTCCTACCAATCCCCTTCGTAATGGGCCGGAGGCCTAACGAATAAAGTTTTTTGTTCATTCGTTCTCTTCTTTATATGAAAACAATAAGTGTGGGGGGATGTATTGGGGGGAGGGGGGGGGGAGTTATGGAAAATCTCTGGTTTGCATTTCTTAGATCCATGAAACATTCTTCCTCTGTAGAAATTGAAATCTCTTTTCCTTCTGTTTTTAATATGACATACTGACATAAATGATAGTATCGAGAATCAAACTAAGTTCTTCTCCATTCTTACTTTCCAGCGGATAATGTCTGCGTCATAGACACCCCCCACCTGGTGCTGAAGTTGACAGACTTTGGATCATGCAAGCCACCCGAGGATCCCCTACAGTTCCGGGGCTGGACACCAGAGTACATGTCTCCTGAGGCCTGTAGCAACTATGTGAACCACCTGAGGAATCCGAAGGGCCTACCCTTGTATGCACTGACGGGCAAAACTGACGTGTATGCCTTTGGAGCCACCATTGCATTCATGCGGTACAGAGGGAATCCCCTGCAGGCCTATTTCCAGCAGAACAAGACCAGGGAGCAGTACATGAATGAGGAGAGAATCAATATCATTTTGCATGTGAGCTTTCCGTCATATTCACTAATGCCTAACGTCCTATAAGAAATTTCAGAACTACAAGCAAGGTTGTAAGGTTTTAGAGAAAATGACTCATATATTGTATGGATCTGTAAGAATTTTTTTGTGTGTAGTCAAAAATGAATGTTGGTCATTCTAAGATCAAGTACAGACTTTTTGATATTTTTCTTTGCTTTATTTGCATGTAATTAGCATAATTACAGGTAAATAAATGAAAAGAGACCAACAAATATTTTCTATAAATATAAAAACTGTAATTTATGATGATTTCATAACAATTCCTTAACATAACATCAGCAATCGCTGGCTGTCTTAGCTACCGAAGCACCTGATGTGAGCTGGCAGCTGAATGATGTCCTTCAGAAAGAGAATGATTGACGTTCTTCAGAATAGAATGATTTTTCCATTGCTTCTGTTGCCATTCTGCTTCGCCTAAAGTCTAGTCCTGAATCCATTCTAGTCCACTAGAGATTTCGCGTGCCAGCGAAAGAGTCTCTAGCACAGTTCATATGACGTGATGGAACAAGTCCCTCCAAAATATTCAAATAGAGGTCACACTAGAGTCTTGTGAGATAGCCCTCTGCTCCCTGACATATGCTGTAAAGTAGTTCTGAGACTATTTCACACAAAACTCATAAATTACACTTGTTGAGACAATAAACAAGCATTTATTCAATAAAATAGAATGTTTGTGTTAAAATGGAAACAAGTTTTGACATCTGAAAGATTTCTGTGAAAAGTGGGAAAAATAGTAACCGGAACAAACAATTTTTTGCACAATGCGGTAATGCGAAGGGTCAAGTCTATTACGCATTCATTGCAAACTGCGCCAGAGTCACTACTGACTCGGGTTATCAGAGTGGTCATAGATTATGACGAACATTTCCTCTGGAAAGCGTTGCAGAAAATACTCTACTAGTTCTGCATCAAGTTCGACTGATATTTGTGGAACAACTGCTTCAACGAAAGGATCTTTAGCAAACTCCTCGACAGTGTCTGACTATTCAGTGACGCTGAAATCATCATCTGATGACGGAGTTGAAATAATTTGCTCATGGAAGTCCAATACATCATTTGTGTGGACACGGGAAACCATTATATTATGCTGAGCCAACTCTTTGAGTCTAAGTTGTCTAGATCAAACCATTTCATAAAAAACGAATCCCTTCTAGAATCATAGTCGGCATTACCGTCTGCCATTGTCGCAATGGAGAATACCCTCACAAAAATTAGCGAAAATGCCAAATAACTCAGTAGAAATTTTTTGAAATCTTTTTAAATAAATTCACAGAGACGCACTAACCAAGCAGAAGTAGCGCAGTAATTTCCTTCAGTCCCTAGAGAGCTTCTCGCCAGTTATCTCCCTTGATATTGAAGCTTTGAATCACAAGCAGTTACAAGCGGCATAGGATTTAGACTCAGGATCGGTTAGGAGAGGTACAGGACGTTAAGAGTTTAGTGGCTTCCAGTGAAGCATGCAGCCAGAGCTGCTCGATGCCTCTCATCAGCTGGAAGCCCTGGCTGCGGGGCTTTCAGGGCCTGCTCCAGTAGCTCAGCCAGGGGCAGCCCCAGGCAGCCAAAGAGGCTACTGGAGGACATCAGGACAGTGACAGATTGTTTAGACCTGACCACAGTTCAAACCATTCTAGAAGATCAAACCAGACCCACAAGCAATAACAAGCTAGTCACCTAACCCCATATCTGAGCCCCCAAGAAACAGCACTACATGCATCACCAGTGAAACCCAAAACCAACACCTAGCCTTTACCACTTCATTTGGCAAGAAAGTCTGAAAGTGTTAAATCATGCCAGAGGCTGCTCAGCAAATGATGTCAATGACCATTTGTGTAACTTGCCCTATAGGGTAATTCAATATATAATATGGCAAGAAGAGTTGAAGTTTTACATAATGTTTATTTGAATTTATCTTGTTTCTTGGGTATGTGTATGCATGCATGCATATGTGTGTGTGTGTGTGTGTGTGCAGTTTTTCAACTTCAACTTAATTTTTCTTGCAGATGCACATGTGCCCAGAATTCATGAATGATCTCGCCCAGCAAATTCCAAGCTTGACCCCAAATGAGCGTCTCCTGCTTGCCAAGCTCCTTGCCGGGGACAAGAATGACAGATACTCGGCCAAGGAGGCCTTGATATTTATTCAAGGTTGGTGCCATCTCAGAAAGTATTTTGATATTTATCCAAGGTTGGTGCCATCTCAGAAAGTATTATATCATTTGCCACTCTCCACCACTCAGTGAGACAAACCTTATCTAGCCTAATGTAAATATAATGGCCAAATAGAATGAGATACGTTAGGTATTTTGGAATTGAGAATTTGATAGATTTTGGAATCAACATGCAGTTGTTATAACACAGCATCTTGTTTTTCTAAGCTTTCCGTCTGCAGCCATATAGTTGGTCAGCTGAGCTGACATACCATATTGAAAGTAGCCACCATGATGACATCACAAAGTTGCCTTAACCTTTAGAGTGCCATGGGCAGATGTATCACCACGCGCTTTCTTTCCCAAACAGCCGCTGCGGATCTATCTGACTGAACAATATGGCCTATTAATAGACACGATATCTGAGAGTAGTGGGACTTTGAGAGCTCTTACAACAGTGGAGTACATAAAAGAGATTTTGCATCTGCTCGTGCCATTTTGAGTTTGTGATCGCTGTGGATTTTTCTGCTAATATTTTCGTGTGATCAATCGACACAGTTCAAGTTTTGTTTACGTTATCATGGACTATGAGCATTGGTCGAATTTTCCTTTGACTTTGAGGAGTTTTTTGGGTTTAACTCTTAACGTCCTACAAGGAAATTCACAACTACAAGCCCCAGTCCTGTGAGGTTTGAGAGAAAATGACACGCAACACGGTTGGTTTGTAAAAAAAAAATTCCTACTTCTATTAAATTGTATGGATCAGCAAGAAATTTTTTGTTTGTAGTCAAAAATGAACAATGGTCATTCTAAGATCAAGTACAAAATGTTTTTGAATTTTTTCTTTGCTTAATTTGTATGTAATTAGCATAATTACAGGTAAATGAATGGAAATAGACCCCAAATATAAATTTTTTTAAATAAGTTGTTTAATTTGTGATGATTTCGTAATGATTCCTCGACATAACATCGGCAATCGCTGGCTGTCTCAGCTCACATCACTTGCTTCTGTAGCTGCGGTAATTTGGCCGATGAATGACGCCCATCAGAAACAGAATTTCCAGATAGGTTTTCATCTCCTCCATGGAGGTATTGAATGTTCCGTTGCCATCCTGCCTCGCATACAGTCTCGTCATGGATCATGACAAACATTTCCTCCAGAAAGAGTAGCAGAAAATACTGGTTCTGCATCATGTCCGAGTGGTACTTGTGGACCAACTGCTTCTACGAAAGGATCGTTAGCTAACTCCTCAACAGTGTCTGACCATTCGGCAATGCTAAAATCATCATCCGATAATGAAGTCGAAATAATTTGCTCATGGAAGTCCATTAAATCACTTGTGTGGACATGGGAAACAGTTACATCACTTTGATCCGTCTCCGAGTCTAACGTTTCTAGATAAACCATTTCGATAAAAAAAACACCACAAATCACTGCCTGAACCGAAGTTGGCATTACTGTCCGCAAAAAATGAGCGAAAAAACCAAACAACTCAATAGAAACTCATCAAAATCCGTTAAAAAAATTCATGGAGACTTACTAACCATGCAGGAGTAGTGAATAATTTCCTTCAGTGCTAGAGAGCATCTCACCAGAGTTATTTCCCTTGGAATTCAAGGCATGACACACAAGCGGTTAGAAGCGGCTTAGGATTTAGACTCCCGAGCGGTTAGGAGCGGTACAGGAAGTTAAGAGTTGATAGTTACACCTGCCCCACACATGAAAGCTAAGCTAATTCGTCCCTTGTTGATTGCAGAGGTGACACAACTTGAAACGTAATTTTTACTGTCTCGCTTGCAGAGGTGATGCTACCCGAGTTGACACCCCAGATTCAGCCCGCCAGGTTGCAGCTGCAGCCTCCTGCCATCTGTGACGAGGCAATGTCGCCTCAGCCTGCATCCCCTGCCTCCTGTCAGCCCACAGAGGAGGAGGAGGAGCTGCTGGAGGAGGAGTTGGAGATAGACGTCCAGGCCAAGAAGCAGAGAGGTCCCATCCAGACGACCACTCCAGAGGCAACATGTTGCTGGGATGGAGATCCCATGAGTCAGTTGGTGGGCAGAACTGGACAGGCAGTGGTCTTCGAGGACAGACTGACAGCCCCATTCAGCAACTCGGCAGTGTCTGTTATTTTCGTCTCTGGCTCCACCGAGTCCAAGAACAAGTCAGCTGCTGTCACAGACAGAAGCTCCACCATTCCCACCATGGTGGCCCCCATTGGCAACTTTGGCATGACTGTGTGTAACAACCAGGTCCCAGCAGGTAAGGCACTGAACTGATTGACAAGTTCCTCCTTTCTTTTAGAGTATGCATATTCCCTGTAGGAGCCCCCTATGGGTTCGGGCTAAGAATTGACACACCGCGTCTCCCTACGCGATCCGTAAGAGGCAAATAAGGACACCGTTACTTGATTTGCGTTTATTTTAAACTGTTCTAGTGATTTTCGTGCTTAATGGCCTTATATAGCCTACAAAGGCTGATAGGCCATAAAACACCATTCATCCATCCCTGTAGGAAATATCATTGTCTCCTTAACCTTTAGAGCGCCGCCAATTTTTGTCATTGTTTTATCCCAGAGCCACACATTTTATTATGTGTGGTCAAATTCGACACCATGTTTACTTAAAAAATCTTCATTTATTACCTATTCAAGCTTTGAAGTAGAGTTTTGGAGGGTGAGTAGAAAAATGGATGGCCTACATGGTGCAATTAATGAAAATGCCATAAAATGTTTTTTTCAGCTGCTAAAAAATCATGGTACACAGACAACAACATGAACAAAAAACAAACAAATTCACTGTGTTTTCCTACACTGCTCTAGGCAGGTTTCACGATATTGCATACTGCAGTTTACCACTACACCCAATCATTCATAAAAAATAAAAAGTCAACCAGGGGCCCAAAAACAGTTTGCACAAAGAGTTCAACTTTATTTCTACCTAAAACAGTAAAAAAATGTAAATGAACATATTTATTTCCAAAGTTATTGATGTTCAAAGACGCTATATCCTGAAACCATAAAAAATGCTTTTACAACTTCAGGGCATCATAACTGCTACAAAATGTTGTTTGGAAGCAACCAATGACAATCATCTTTAACATACACTCTGGACGCCATTAATTTTTCACGGATTTTACTCCCTGCAGCCAGTTATTTTCTGGACGTGCCCCAAAACCGAGACCCCTCTTCTGTTTAAAAATATACAATTATTTTATTATTTGCTATAGAGGCAAACTTTTTGGAGGAAAGATGGAAAATTGAATGCTCTCTCTGATAGACACACTGAAATTTATGTCCATGCAATACAATATGATTTAAAAATAAACTGAGACAACACAAATAAAAAAACGTGTCGAGTGACAGGCTGCCACTGACTCACTCGAGAATAAATTCCCGCATCGCTTCCTTTCTTCACCCTCACTTGACCAGCGTAGCAATTCGTTTTGTCGATCATCAAGTCAACGACTTTATTAGTTGAAATAGAGATAAAAAGCATCCGATTTAGATACCTCATCGGGCACATGTTGAGGAGAGTCCATGCGCGAATTTAGAAGTTACCGATCGAGGTAGACACGTTGTTGCGCGATTTCAATTGCGCACGCTGGCTCAGAAATGATTGAGTTCGATTCTGATAAAGAGCGAATCTTTGAAATATTGTTCGATTCTGACTCGGAAGAAGAATTCCATGGCTTCACAGAGGAAGATTTGGTTGAGTTTGCCACAGCAACCAAGAGTGGTAACACGCAGACGGAATCTTAGACTGCGCTGGTTCAACTTCGATTTCGTCATCGGAGTCACTGTCTGCGGCAAACTCGACCAAATCTTCCTCTGTGAAGCCATGGAATTCTTCTTCCGAGTCCGAAATCGAACAATATTTCGAAGATTCGCTCTTCATCAGGATCGAGCTGAGTCATTTCTGGGCCAGCGTGCGCATTCGAAATCGAGCGGCAGCGTGTCTACCTCGATCAGTAACTTAAAAATTCGATCTAAATTCGCGCACGTGCAGTGAAACAATATGGCGACTTATTATGAAAGCGAGGCTCTTCTGTGCAGTCTCCATGCGTAGAGAGCTCTCACAATCCCAAGATTCATAGCAAACAGCGCCAGATTCAAACATGCCTATCAGTTTGTCGACTATAACCGCCGACGGCTGTGAGGGGAGGTAACTACTTCGGCGGTTATGACCGCCGACGGCACGCAGAGGGTTAACATACACTATGTACACCTTAAGAAAAGTAGTAAATTTGCAATAAAAGTGACAACATTGATTAGAAGGATGGTTGACAGATAAATGACGCTAAATTTAGAATAATTTTGTCTTTACCGTTTCCTGTAGATCTCATGAGTCATCACTAGATAAAGAAATCATTCTAAAATTGAAGACCAAACATCTATAAATCATATCCACATAACAGATAGATATTTGACTCAATCACAATGACATGGGTGGACTCAAACGAACCCCCCCCCCCCAAATTCAAAAACGAGGTCAAACTCACAGTTACTTGCTTCAAGGAAAACAATCCCAAACTTCTTCAATTTCAGTACAACCTAACTTATGGCCATAGAAAAGCAATCAGAAATGCATACATGCAAGCTTTAACCCTCTGGACGCCATTAATTTTTCACGGTTTTTGACTCACATGCGAAGCAAAAGTGAGTCTATGTACTGAGCCGTGTCGTCCGTCCGTCCGGGCGTCCGTCCGGGCGTCCGGGCGTCCGGGCGTCCGTCCGGGCGTCCGTAAAAAACTTAAACGTTGGATTTTTCTCGGAGACTATTAAGTCTATCAACACCAAATGTGGCATGATGGTGTATGATGACAAGGCCTCAAAAAACATACATAGTGACTTGACCTTGCTTCAAGGTCAAGGTCACAGGAGCCATAAATGTGGTCTCAAAAACAGTCATTTTTCACATTTTCCCAATTTTCTCCCACGTTATTGAGAATGGCGACCTTAGCTACAAGTGGTATATAGGTCAAAGCAAGCCCTATCTTTTGATACCAGTTTGGTTGACCTTGCTTCAAGGTCAAGGTCACAGGAGCTCTTCAAAGTTGGATTGTATACATATTTTGAAGTGACCTTGACCCTGAACTATGGAAGATAACTGTTTCAAACTTAATAATTATGTGGGGCACATGTTATACTTTCATCATGAGACACATTTGGTCACATATCATCAAGGTCAAGGTCACTTTGACCCTTATGAAATGTGACCAAAATGGGGTAGTGAACCACTAAAAGTGACTATATCTCATGGTAGAAAGTGCCAATAAGCACCATTGTGCTTCCTATGTCTTGAATTAACAGCTTTGTGTTGCATGACCTTGGATGACCTTGACCTTGGGTCAAGGTCACATGTATTTTGGTAGGGAAAATGTGTAAAGCATTTCTTTGTGTATGATGTCATTGGTAGGTTTAGTTGTTTGACCTTGACCTTGAAGGTCACCTGAAGGTCAAGGTCATATAAAGGTTAAGGTCAAGCATGTGAGTCGTATGGGCTTTGCCCTTCTTGTTACTCCTTGCAGCCAGTTATTTTCTGGGCGTGCCCAAAAACCGAGACCCCTCTTCTGTTTAAAAATAGACAATTATTTTATTATTTGCTATAGAGGCAACATTTTTGGAGGAAAGATGGAAAATTGAATGCTCTCTCTGATAGACCCACTGAAATGTATGTCCATGCAATACAATATGATAAGAAAAAAAAACCTGAGACAACACAAATAAAAAACGTGTCGAGTGCCACTGACTTACTGGAGAATAAATTCCCGCATCGCTTCCTTTCTTCGCCCTCACTTGACCAGCATAGCGATTTGTTTCGTCGACCATCAAGTCAACGACTTTATTAGTTGAAATAGAGATGAAAAGCATTCGATTTAGATACCTCATGGGGCACATGTTGAGGAGAGTCCATGCGCAAATTTAGAGCGAATTTAGAAGTTACCGATCGAGGTAGACACGCTGCTGTGCAATTTTGATTGCACATGCTGGCCCAGAAATGGCTGAGCTCGATCCTGATGAAGAGCGAATCTTTGAAATATTGTTCGATTCTGACTCGGAAGAAGAATTCCATGGCTTCACAGAGGAAGATTTGGTCGAGTTTGCCACAGCAACCATGAGTGGTCATACGCAGACGGAATCTTGGACTGGGCTGGTTCAACTTTGATTTCGTCAGCAGTCACTCAGTCACTGTCAGTCTGTGGCAAACTCGAAGAAATCTTCCTCTGTGAAGCCATGGAATTCTTCTTCCGAGTCAGAATCGAACAATATTTCAAAGATTCGCTCTTCATCAGGATCGAGCTCAGCCATTTCTGGGCCAGCGTGCGCTGTAGAAATTGCGCAGCAGCGTGTCTACCTCGATCGGTAACTTCAAAATTCGCTCTAAATTCGCGCACTTACAGTGAAAAAATATGACGACTGTTATTATAAAAGCGAGGCTCTTCTGCGCAGTCTCCATGCGTAGAGAGCTCTCACAATCCCAAGATTCATAGCAAACGGCGCCAGATTCAAACATGCCTATCCGTCTGTCGACTGTAACCGCCGACGGCTGTGAGGGGAGGTAACAAAGTCGGCGGTTATCTTCAAAAATCGAGTTTTGAGTTTAACACAAATGAAGTCTGGAGAGTCTCCACAACACTTTTGCATTGTAAATTAAAAAAACAAACATCTACAACTAATTTACCAAAAGTGTGTGTGCGTGCGTGCGTGCGTGCGTGTGTGAGTGAGAGAGAGAGAGAGAGAGAGAGAGAGAGAGAGAGAGAGAGAGAGAGAGAGAGAGAGAGGGAGGGAGGGAGGGAGGGAGGGAGGGAGGGAGGGAGGGAGGGAGGGAGGGAGGGAGGGAGGGAGGGAGGGAGAGGGAAGGAGAGAGAGGAGGGGGAGGGAGGGATGGAGGGAGGGAGGGAGGGAGGGAGGGAGGGAGGGAGGGGGAGAGAGAGAGAGAGAGAGAGAGAGAGAGAGAGAGAGAGAGAGAGAGAGAGAGAGAGAGAGAGGGGGGGGGGGGGAAATATGTTAGCGTGTGTCGCTGTGTCGATCGTGTGGTGGTTGAACGTTGCTAACAGATACAGCAAAACTCTACCAAAAGGCACTAAAAATGGTGAAACGTGTTTCTGCGATGCTCTGTTTTGAGGTAGGGTAGTGAAATCGGCGTACTCAGCACCTGCGTACTCTTGACCCAACACCCCCTGCGAGAGCATTCCAAACTGCTGAGCAGCAGTTGAGAGACAACGGCATTCTAAAAATAGCTTGAGCGAGAGGGGTGCCGCAACAGTGGACTAGCCCAATTATAAGCTTAGTCGGCAATCGCCAACTCTGCCTGTGACAGAAGGCAACAATCGACATTCCCATCTGTCAGCGTCGCCAGCAATAGCCAGGATTAACTGCTGGTACCCACAAACTGTCGGTTTTCACAATAACAAGTGTAAAGTAAACCATTACAAGTATGGGAGACAAAAGAAAAACGTTTTTGCTTGTGAAATTCTGCAAACATACTCAAGAATCCATCACTTGCCTGCCACAAACGACGGAAATCTTTTAGCGTGTGTTGCTGTGTTGATCGTGTGGTGGTCGAACGTTTCTGACAGATACAGCAAAACTCGACCAAAAGGCACTAACAAGAAGGGCAAAGCCCATACGACTCACATGCTTGACCTTGACCTTTATATGACCTTGACCTTCAGGTGACCTTCAAGGTCAAGGCCAATCAACTAAACCTACCAATGACATCATACACAAAGAAATGCTTTACACATTTTTCCTACCAAAATACATGTGACCTTGACCCAAGGTCAAGGTCATCCAAGGTCATGCAACACAAAGCTGTTAATTCAAGACATAGGAAGCACAATGGTGCTTATTGGCACTTTCTACCATGAGATATAGTCAATTTTAGTGGTTCACTACCACATTTTGGTCACATTTCATAAGGGTCAAAGTGACCTTGACCTTGATGATATGTGACCAAATGTGTCTCATGATGAAAGTATAACATGTGCCCCACATAATTATTAAGTTTGAAACAGTTATGTGCCATAGTTCAGGGTCAAGGTCACTTCAAAATATGTAAACGATCCAACTTTGAAGAGCTCCTGTGACCTTGACCTTGAAGCAAGGTCAACCAAACTGGTATCAATAGATAGGGCTTGCTTTGACCTATATACCACTTGTAGCTGAGGTCGCCATTCTCAATAACGTGGGAGAAAATTGGGAAAATGTGAAAAATGACTGTTTTTGAGACCACATTTATGGCTCCTGTGACCTTGACCTTGAAGCAAGGTCAAGTCACTATGTATGTTTTTTGAGGCATTGTCATCATACACCATCATGCCACATTTGGTGTTGATAGACTTAATAGTCTCCGAGAAAAATCCAACGTTTAAGTTTTTTACGGACGGACGCCCGCCCGCCCGGACGGACGGACGGACGCCCGGACGGACGGACGACACGGCTCAGTACATAGACTCACTTTTGCTTCGCATGTGAGTCAAAAATGGTGAAACGTGTTTCTCTCTGCAATGTGTCTCGTTCTCTCTTATTTTCAAACGATCTCGCGTGGTTGTTCGTCACGTACGGTAAAATACTTGGAAATTTCCAAAAGAAACTGAAGGCTGCCGAACGTTGCGTCAGCGGACAGATGCCGGTCGGAGATCGAAGAAAATGCTTCCTTTTTGCGACTTTTTAATTCTGTTGCTTAAATAATGACTTTCCGATGCAGATTATCCATGAAATAACACCAACAAGCAAAAATAACAAAGAAAAAAAGGCATCTGATGTGTAAAAATAGGCATGCTTTGCAGGGAAGGCACGTGGGTTTTTTCCGACAGACCACTTCTGCAGACAAGCAAAAAAATTTCCATTGAGGCTTTTAATGTTCTAATTCATTTTTATTTTTCATTTTGTTGATTCAGAGACTTAAATTGTGTATAGCTGGATTGAAAAACACATTTGTTATTAAATTTGGGTGTTGTTTTCGTGTCTGCACTCAAACTTCGAAATGAGGTCATGACACAGAAAGGAAATGCCGTCTGTCAAGATCCACACGTTCGCTTTTAAAAAAAAGCTCTCGCAAGCACATGCTCAATTTTTTTTTTTTCATTAAAAAATTTGTATTTCAATTATTACTCTGATGCGTGCACAACAGAAAAAATAATGAAAATCAACACAGTAAACAAGTAATTTGAACACAAAGTTTACACACATCCAAGAGCTCAGTTATCTGAAACCTGCCTCTATTTATTCAAGAATACAACAGCTTTTGATGAAAATTCTAAAGTGCATAGAGTCTCCAAGTGATGGAGATACATCTGAAAATGTTTTAGGGTAAAACTAAAACAAAGCAAAAAAATCCTACAATTACTTACGCTAGGGAAGTCAGCCGAGTCATTTTCATCTGAATCAAGCTTCCACTCCTCTCGATCTACAGAGCACAACACATCCGTCGAAGCACTGTGTTTTCCTACACTGCTCTATTTATTAAAGAATATAACAGCTTTTGATTACTATGAAATACATCTGAAAATGTTTTAGGGTAAAACAAAACAAAAAATCCTACAATTACTTACGCTAGGGAAGTCAGCCGTGTCATTTTCATCTGAATCAAGCTTCCGCTCGATCTACAGACCACAACACATCGTCGAAGCACGTGCTTGCCTCTCTATCCCTCCATCTCCCATCACATCAATGTCAGTAAAGCCTTCAAATTCATATTCTGAGAGTCAGAATCGAAAAATAACTCCACAAGCGCTTCAACTTCTTCGTCAGTTGCCATACTGACAAAGAAAAATGTCCCGTTCACAAACGACGAAGACGCAACTTCGTGAAAAAATTTGCAGAAAATTCACACCGCGTTCTCTCGATCGCCAAAATGGCGGATCTCGTTGCCACGATATCAGTGCACGAGACTGTGATATTTTTAGAACAGCATGACTCGATGGCAGCTTTAGGCAAGTCAACAGAGCATGTCACTATTGCTCGGCGCACTGATGCACCGGCGGACGTCTGGGGAATGTACGCTGTGGTGCATCAATGCGCCGGCGGCCTCCTAAAGGTTAAAGTTGATTCTAGTTCACTAGAGACTTCGCCTACCGGCGAAATTGTCTCTAGCCCAGTTGACATCACGTGATGGAAGATTTTCGTCCGAAATATGCTTGTGGGATAGCCGATCTGCTCCCTGACATACGCTGTTAAAGTAGTTCTAAGACTATTTTGCACAAAACTCTTAACTTACTCCTGTTGAGGCAATAAACAAGCATTTATTCGATAAAATAAAATGTTTGTGTTGAAATGGAAACAGGTTTTGACATCTGAATGATTTATGTAAAATGTGGAGAGAATAAAAGGATCAGAACGAACTATTTTTGGCGTAATGCTGTATTGCGAAGGGTCAAGTCTATTATGCATTCATTGCGAACTGTGCCAGAGTCAATACTGACTCGGGTTCACAGAATGCTTAAAGTTTGCTTTTCCCCTCTTTTTTTAATCTATATTTTTGCAATGAAGATTTATTTCATGAAAGATTTGAATGAGTCTGTTACACTTTTAAATCATTAATATTTAAGTGCAGCTTATGATGTATCAAGAAGCCTCAAAGTTGAAACATACATTTTCTCCACGAAGAGTGACATCAGTTGGAGCCACTCAGTGCCCATTCTAGTTCACTAGAGACTTTGCCTATCGGCGAAAGTGTCTCTAGCCCAGTTGACATCACGTGATGGAAGGTTTTCGTCCGATATATATATGCAAATGAAGGTCACACGAGAGGCTTGTGGGATAACCAATCTGCTCCCTGACATACGCCGTTAAAGTAGTTCTAAGACTATTTTGCACAAAACTCTTTAACTTACTCATGTTGAGGCAATAAACAAGCGTTTATTCGATAAAATAAAATGTTTGTGTCAGAATGAACTATTTTTGGTGCAATGCTGTAATGCGAAGGGTCAAGTCTATTACGCATTCATTGCGAACTGTGCCAGAGTCAATACTGAGTCGGGTTCACAGAATGCTCTTCAGCTGGAAGCCCAGGCTGCTGGGCTCTAGGGGCCTGCTCCAGATGCTCCACCATCTTGCACCTCAACATGTCCTGTCCATGTATGATTTCCATAACTCTGTACTTTCACTTTCGTGTTTGATCTCACCCATTATCTATTATTACCTGTTGCAGGCAACACCTCTGCCACATTTCGACACACCGTGGTGTCAGGGAAGAGCAGCGGTATGTCTGGAAAGGGCACCATGGCACAAAGACCTCCTCAGCAGCAGCAGCAGCAAAGCTTGGGCAAAATCATGCCGCGCCGGCACCTGCCACAACGCCAGAAGGCCCATCCCTACCTCTCTGAGAACAAGTTTGGGGTGTCTTCAAACCTGCCAGACCTCAATGAGCTGATATAGCCCAGACTTGGTCCTCTTCCCCGCCGTCTGCACAGCCTGGAGTTGTCCATAGTTTTTGTGCATGTTTTTGTGCTTGCTTTTTTTAGAGAGATGCTCTGCTTTGAAGCTGTAATTGTTTTAAAGCTGAAGTTTTTTTTCCACTAATGTTAATTTTCAGCTCAGCTGATTTGTTGAAATTGTTCTCTGAGCTGTTCTTGGCTAGAATATTTGATAACATCTTAAATTTGTTGTTGTGTTTTGTGGGGGGTTTTGTTTTAGTTGTGTTATATTGCTAGGTGATGCCCTTATGCTGCTTATGCTTAGCCTGCACATCATTTATACTCCCATGATTTTGCTGTTGAGATATAACTATTGGGCTCTACCCTGAACGTAGATGCTATTGCAAACTGAACATAGACTTGAATTTAGCCTTCAACAGTTGGCAGTGTTGTTGATAAGAAAGGGGGAAATCAATTCCTCAAATGTGTAAGTGTGAAGTTCTTGTGTGAATTTTGAGACTTGCTTTTGATACCTATTTCAACAGATACTCAGTGTCATGTCGCAAAGACATGTTTTGCTTTTACCAGAAAACGGGGATCTTAGACTAGGTAAAAGTGAAATTTTTGTAGGGATGTATATTTGATTGTGAACTATTACAGACTAATAGCAGTTGATAGAGATGTGCTTTTCTAATGAAAGTTGTTTGGAAATGGATTTTCATTGTGATTTGAATGTTTCATTTTGCCAGTTTTATGTCTGTAACCTTACTTCCCACGGGATGCTGTGTTGTGAACCAGTCATCATCATATTTGGTGATTTTTCCTCAAACCACATGTATACATCATCCATTTTTATTGTTTATAAACTGGAGGTTATTGAAATAATTTTAACTTATGCCTGGCAGCTGAATACTAATGATTTAATCATGTTGAAAAGGATTTTACACCAAAATGTCAGTTTCCCACTTGCTTGCTGTCCACCCTAGCTGATATCCTGCTGTGTCAAACTTCATCTTTCAACCATCACTTGATAGTGGAATCAGTTGTTGGAGATCTTCCACCTCCTTCCTCAACTCGTTCATGTCTTTGACCCTTGAATATGGCCATTTTCTTCTGGGTATGTTAACGGCTGGATACAGCTTCTTGATCGTGTCACTCTAGCACCATTTGTGACGTCTTTGAAATGCAAGATACAACACATTTGAACGCTTGCTATCAACACCTGACTCAGAGTGGGATCTTTTTCATCGGTTTTTAGCATTTTGATCCATTTTGAAAAGCAGAGCAGAGTGGGCACGAACTGGTCTGGCTGTTTCTGTCCTTTGTCCTCAAAGACCGTGATTCCTCCGGGTCTTCTGAGAAGCATCAGTGTCAGTTTGAGTACTGACTGCAAATGTGTGACAGGCCCAGAATGTAAAGCAGACCATACGAGAAGACAAGCCTTTCCAACAGTGCATTTGGTCTCACCTGTAATCCAATATTTATTACCACAGGTTTGTCTCTGGAAGATGAAAATGGGACTTCAGCTTATCTTCATATCCAGATATATCTGGGATTGATTTTGGCATGTTTTATGGATGCTGAAAGATAGGATAATCATTTGAACTTCATGAGGAATATGTAATATCTCTTGACATTGTCATGAGGTTGTGAGTTCTGTCCTCACTTGAGATCAGAAATGTTTTCCACTGAATCCATTGAAGGGTTTGGGCTCAGTGTTTGGAAACTTATGATGGAGAAGTAGTTACTAAGAAGCACAGAGACACTATTTTTTTATATGCTGCTTTTTGTATATTGCTGCTTTTTGTATATTATTGTATAAAATTTTTCTAAATGACTTTTTTAAAGAAAAATTGCTTTTTGGCGGATAGTACAAAGTACAAGGCAGAAACCTGTTATGCTTTTTTAAAAGCCTGTTATTGAATTTTAACTGATAAATATGTGTAATACACTTGCTGTGCCACTTGGGAGTACAGTTTATTAAAACTGTCATTGCAAAAACTACATGTGCTGTTTGTCACTGATTTCTATTACTTTATGAAACTGCTCTAGATTCCATAATGTGAAGAAAAGTTAATGTTTTGAACATGATTTATGCATCGGCCCTAATTGTGTTGGAATATGTCAGACTTGTTTGTCAGTCTTTCCTTCTGTACATGTCCCTGTGTGTCTACCTGTGTCTGTCTGTCTGTGTCTCTCTGTGTCTGTCTGTCTGTCTGTCTGTCTGTCTGTCTGTCTCTCTCTCTCTCTCTCTCTCTCTCTCTCTCTCTCTCTCTCTCTCTTCTGTTTCTGTCTCTTTTTCTGTTTCTGTCTCTCTTTCTGTTTCCTGCTGTCTCTCTTTCTGTTTCCTGCTGTCTCTCTTTCTGTTTCCTGCTGTCTCTCTGTCTGTTCTCTCTCTCTCTCTCTCTCTCTCTCTCTCTCTCTCATAGGCTCTCTCTCTCATAGGCTCCCTCCCTCTCTGATAGGCTCTCTCTCTCTGATAGGCTCTCTCTCTCTCTCTCTCTCTCTCTCTCTCTCTCTCTCTCTCTCTCTCTCTCTCTCTCTCTCTCTCTCATAGGCTCTCTCTCTCTCTCTCTCTCTCTCTCTCTCTCTCATAGGCTCTCTCTCTGTGTCTCTCTCATAGGCTCTCTCTCACTCTCTGTCTCTCTCTCTCTCTCTCTCTCTCTCTCTCTCTCTCTCTCTCTCTCTCTCTCTCTCTCTTTCTCTCGGTTTAGCAACTTGTTCACTCACAAGTATAGATTTGCAAAAGAGCGATCTGAAAATGCTTATCTATGTCCAGCTTGCTATGAAGATGACGAAAGTGAAAAGCATTTTTTATTTGAATGTCCTGTCTATGAAGATCTGCGACGAATGTACTTTTCCAAGTTGGCGACGAATACCAATTCATGTGATTTTAAGACACTCTTGTCACTGGAAGAGCCAAAAGCAGTACGCACGGTTGCTATGTTTCTATACTATGCGTTTAAGAGAAGACAAGAAGCGATTTGTATTGCTGTGGCCGATGAGGCATATTATTTGTAACCGAGTTGTGATGGGCCGGTGGCCTCACAAAAATAAACCATTCGTTCGTTCGTTCTCTCTTTCTCTCTCTTTCTCTCTCTCTTTCTCTCTCTCTCTCTCTCTCTCTCTCTCTCTCTCTCTCTCTCTCTCTTGCTTGCTCGCTTCCTCCCTCCCTCCCTCCCTCCCTCTCCATAATGTATTGGGAAGATAGAAGCCAAGGTTGGACCATGTCCCCCTTGTTTTCATCATAATGTAATGTTCAAGTTCAAGTTCAAGTTTGGGTGCCAGGCCCGTCAAGGCAAGGCACAATTTATTCTTTACCCTTGGGGGCATTTAGAATATTAATAACAAAACCAACTATAACATACATAATTGAATCAGAAATGGAAAAAAAAGAAGAAAAAAAAGAAGAAACAAAAAGTCAAAAATAGAAAAACGGAAAAAGAAATGTACAATGAGGAAAAATTGTATATGGAGGAAAAAATACAACTCAATACACGCAACATAAGCATTGAAATTGTGGTTTAGAGTTATTCAGTTAATTTTTTTACAAATAATATTCAGGAATTCTACTAGATTTGACAGTAAGTTCTTCTTTCTGCTACCAAAGAGTTGATTAAATTTTAAGCTATTTGGTCTTCTACAAAAGTAACTGGACAAAAATTTACATCGCTCATCTTTGAAAAAATCACAAACAAACACATAATGGTATTCATCCCCAATGTCGCCGGAAGCACATTTTGTACAAAGGCGTTCCGATCTTTGCACATTTAAATAACGATTTATTTGCACTGGCAATCTATTGTTCAAGGTTCTGAATTTCATAAATGAAACACACTGTCTAAATGACAAAATATTGATATAATCTTCACACACAAATTCATCTTTGTACATCCTATAATTATAAAACATGTCTTTAGTATCTATCTCTGTAAACCATTGTTGAATGTACTGGTCGTACAAGCACCTTCTGACCTTTTCTTTAAACCAAGTTGCTGAAAATTGTAAGTTCCCTTGCAGGGTCCAAAATCCTGATAATCCTAGACTATCCAGAATGGTTTTTATGGAAGATAAATATTCAGAATCTAACAAATCTAATGAAAACATTTTATAAGAAAACCAGTATGCAATACTTGAAAAGTTATTTCGGTTCTCAGGATTTATTAATTTATACCAATAGCATAATAATCTATGCTTAGCATTAATGTCTAAA
This sequence comes from Theodoxus fluviatilis, assembly GCA_034096865.1. Classification (NCBI taxonomy): domain Eukaryota; kingdom Metazoa; phylum Mollusca; class Gastropoda; order Cycloneritida; family Neritidae; genus Theodoxus; species Theodoxus fluviatilis. Next base: position 9,676 of record JAWQFJ010004315.1, on the reverse strand, counting down.
GGTATTTTTCCCAACTCGCCAAAAACCATAGCATTGGGTGTTGATTTTCTCAACTTGAATACAGTTTTATAAAAGCGAAGTTGTAATCTAGTTGCGATTTCGCACGAACTAAAACCCCAAACTTCAGAGCCATACAACAAAATAGGAGCTATCATCTTATCAAACAGGTCAATCTGTATATCAGCTGGGAGAGACAATTTTCTACAGGTTCTCAGCAAAGAAAACATTGCTCTCGAAGCTCGATCAAATAAATTTTTCTGAGCGACTGAAAACTTATTATTATAGTTCAATCTTAATCCTAAATACATAACATCAGACACAACTTCGATTGGCTCACCATTAAACAAGAAGACAGGTTTGTTTCTAATTTTTCCTCGAGAAAAAACAATAATTTTAGTCTTGTTAATATTAACGTGAAGTTTCCATCTAATGCAATAGTCATACATTCCATCCAATAGACTCTGCAACCCTGCTTCTGACTCTGAACATATTACAGTGTCATCGGCGTACAATAATAAAAACATTTGAAATAAAGCATTAACATCAGAGTCCTCCATGTTAGCCATATAGGCATCTCTAGACATGGTAAACAAACCAACATCTTTCTGAAGTAAAAACTGTTTTAAATCATTCAAAAAAAGAGCAAAAAGCAGGGGAGACAAATTTTCTCCCTGTCTGACACCACACAGACTTGAGAAATAACCAGAATAAGAATTGTTTACTCTTACACATGACTTTGCCCTAGAGTACATATTTTTGACAATTTTAAAAAAATTTCCATTAATGTCAGAATGTAACATTTTTTCCCATAAAAAGGCTCTTTTTATTTTATCGAATGCTTTCTCATAATCTATGAAAGCACAGAAGAGTCGCTTTTTTCTTTGAAGGAAAAAATTTAGGATACTATGTAAGGTAAAAACATGATCAATGGTAGAGAATCCAGACCGAAAACCTGCTTGTTCTTGACCTATCTTGCTATGACTCTCAAGAAAATATGACAATCTCACATTCAATACCGAGGTAAACAATTTCCCAAAACAACTGAGGATAGTAATGCCCCTGTAGTTTGATGGATCTTCTGGGGAGCCTTTGTTCTTATAAAGGGGTATGATTTCACCAATACACCAACTTGTAGGCATTTCACCAGACTGTAAGACAACATTAAACAATTTGACTAAGACGTCTAACATCTGATCTCCCGCCGCTTTCAAATATTCGTTTATTATCATGTCTTGACCACAGGATTTATTATTTTTTAACTTTTTTATACTTCTAGTTATTTCTTCTCTTGTAAAGGGTGCGTTAAGTAATACGTTATCATATTCATTCAAATCGTCTTCTGATCTGGCTTCAGTATTATTAGAGTTATCGTCAACATCTTCTTGCAAGTTATTGAAATGCTCAAAGAAGGCCATGCATGATGGAGATTTAGTACTGTTTTTACTGTTTGTATTTTCTTTTAGTAATTTCCAGAAAACTTTTGGATCTGTATTTTTTGTCTTTCGCAGTTTTTTAATAAAGTCATTATAAAAACCTCTAGATGCTTTTTTAACTGCTTTTTTATATTCCTTACAAGTATACCTTTTTTCATTCTTCGTCTGGACGCTTTTGAAACGCTTTGCTTTATTTTTAGCTCTTAAGAAAGTTTTTGTTTTTCTTTACAAACACTATTAAACCATGGTTGCTGTTTTCTATATCCATTACTCTTTTTTACTTTCACACTGCACTTTTTTTTAATTACCCCAACCTTCTTTGCACTATCTGTTAATATACTGCATATTTTGTCAGTAACAGAGTTTATCTCATTCGTGGTTACATCATGCAATGAAAGCAGCATTGTGGTTAATTCTGTGTCAACAGTGTTGATTGCATGTCTGTCTAATTTATCGACAAATGCTTCTGAACAATTTTGCTTCCAAACTGGCTTCGTGTACTGACTAAGATTCAAATTTCCATTACTTGCATTACTTTCAGAGACATTAACCATTTCATCAACACTATTCCTATCAAGACTCTCGTCTCTGTGGAGCATTAACACGACTGGACAATGAACGTCAGAGTATAATTCACAAAAATCTAGGACCATAAAATCTTGAATCAAGGGAAACAAATTATATGACAGTATGCAATAGTCAACAACACTCTTGTCACGGCATGTGCATTTACCAATACCCTTATCTGACCCACTTCTACCATTTGCAATAGCTAACCCTGCAGTTTTACAAAAATCTATCAATCTAAATCCATAATTGTTAGTATTAGTGTCCTGTGAAACTCGTTCACCAATCATATTATTCACATCATCAAGATTTTCCAATTCTTCATTATCAAAACATGGTAAATGGTGATCAACAATATGTGTTGTTTCACATAAGTTACTAGTGCGAGCATTAAAGTCACCAAGTAAGCAAATATAGTCCCTATCAATCCCAAAATTAATAAGAGCTTCTTCCAAGTCCGAGAAGGCATCCTTATTTTGATATGGTGAGCCTTCCGGTGGGATATATACTGCACAAAATAAAATATCACGGCCAATAATTTCCTTATTCAGTTTGAAGAATAGACCATTCTCACTCAATTCGGTCTCAATAAACCTGTAAAGCCTTTTTACACTGGAATTAACCTTTTCCGTAAACTTGCATTCTTCATATACAGTTATATTCTTTGATAAATATTCCTTAACTAATACTAATATCCCACCAGATTTCCTTCTATATTTCCCTCTATTTTTGTAAAAAGCAATGTAACCAGGAACATCAACAGTGTCTAAGTCATCAAGTTTACTTTCACTGATGCAAATGATGTCATATTTGGTTATTAGGTCTATAAAGTCTGGAAACTTCAGCTTAGACATAACACCACAAACATTTAATGCCAAACAAGAAAGTGTGACCGAACTACCCTCACACGAAATGGTACTAGACAATAAAGAATTATTGGAATTGGTGCTATCTAAACTTTCTGCATCATTAGAGAGGGCAATGTTTACATTTGTAACAGGGGTATCACCCCCTCCCTCATCACCACTAACACTGTCCATATCATGGGTCTTCTCACCACCTCCCTCATCATCACCACTAACATTGTCTATATCATTGTTCCTATCAACACCTCCCTCATCATCACCACTAGCACTGTCCATCTTCTTCTTATTACCACCTCCCTCGTCATCACCACTAACACTGTCCATCTTCTTCTTATCACCACCTCCCTCATCATCACCACCAACACTGTCCATGTCATTGTTCCTCACACCACCTCCCTCATCATCACCACCAACACTGTCCATGTCATTGTTCCTCACACCACCTCCCTCATCATCACCACCAACACTGTCCATGTCATTGTTCCTCTCACCCCCTCCCTCATCATCATCACCAACACTGTCCATATCATTGTTCCTCTCACCACCTCCCTCATCATCACCACCAACACTGTCCATATCATTGTTCCTCTCACCACCTCCCTCATCATCACCACCAACACTGTCCATATCATTGTTCCTCTCACCACCTCCCTCATCATCACCACCAATGCTGTCTATATCATTGTTCCTCTCACCCCCTCCATCATCACCACCAACACTGTCCATGACATTGTTCCTCACACCACCTCCCTCATCATCACCACCAACACTGTCCATATCATTGTTCCTCTCACCCCCTCCCTCATCATCACCACCAACACTGTCCATGTCATTGTTCCTCTCACCACCTCCCTCATCATCACCACCAACACTGTCCATGTCATTGTTCCTCACACCACCTCCCTCATCATCACCACCAATGCTGTCTATATCATTGTTCCTCTCACCCCCTCCATCATCACCACCAACACTGTCCATGACATTGTTCCTCACACCACCTCCCTCATCATCATCACCAACACTGTCCATATCATTGTTCCTCTCACCCCCTCCCTCATCATCATCACCAACAATGTCCATATCATTGTTCCTCTCACCACCTCCCTCATCATCACCACCAACACTGTCCATATCATTGTTCCTCTCACCACCTCCCTCTGGGGATTTCTGCCAGTGCTGACCTGCCAGGTCTCCAGTCCAAGGGTGTGAGGGCTTGTCTGCTGTCACTGTGGGCTTTGTTCAAAGCTGTCTGGAAACTGGCGCTACTCCTCCAAGCAGTGTGCTCCATTCACATTGCCTCTCCCCACCCAGGGGTAAAATTGGGTACCTGGGAGAGCAATGACGGCAATTTTTAATGCAATTAACACTTGTATGGGCAGTGAAACAGAGAACTTTGGGAGGAATACACCCCAGGGAGTGGAGAAAGTACTGGTACCTGACTGCATCATATCTGTCATGTTTCATCATGTCACATGCCAGTTGATGGATTGATCAACTGGCCAAGTGATAAGGGGTAAAGTGTAAAACATTTTGAGACCCACATGTGCATGAGAACTCGTTGTCTAAAACCACTACACTTTATGGAGAGATGGAGTAATGCAAGGATCAGAATTGCTTAGTTTGGAAATTCTGGACTGGACACATGAAAGACATCCCTACCTAACCCCACCTGCCGTTTGTGTATGTGTGTGTGTGTGTGCCCGTGTGTGTGTGTGTGTGTATTTCTCTGTGTGTGTGTGTGAATTTCTCTGTGTGCCTGTACCTCTGTGTGAGGGTTTGTGTCTTTCTGTCTGTGAGCTTCCATGTGTCAGTCTGTGTTTATGTCTGCCTGACTGACCGCATCTCCTGTCTATCTCTGCCTCTGTCTGTCTCTCCTCCTTCCGTCGCTGTCTTCTCCCCTTCCTGCCCTCACCATTAACAACAAAGAGGAGAAAGTACAGATGCTATGGGAAGTGCTGAAGGAGATGGAAGGAAAGCATGAGGGAAGGTAAGCAAGAACTGATGCTGATTCTGCCATCAGCGACAGCGAAACATTAACACAGTTAATTGTAACTTCGACACAATAATGTTAAAAGCATGAGAATCTCATGTTGCCTATCCTTTTTGACATGTGAAAGAGTGCTTGCGTTTATCTCGAAGTCTGCCTTGCATCATCTTCCTATTACTTAAAGAACAGAAATCAAAGTTGCTGAGAAGGTGTGCCATTTCAGCATTCACACAGTTGTCATTCACTTTGGTCTCAATCTATCAAAATGTCACCATGTGAACTACACAACCTCCTGCGTCCTTTGCCGCTTTGGGCACGTTTCCCAGCGCTAAAAACATGTGTCGCCTGACGTGCTCCCACCGTCTACCAACCAACCAACCAAAGCAAACAAATTACATCACGTGATTAGAGAGTGCCCGCTCGTTTATTTATAGACTTTTGCGATGGTTTAAAAAAAAACTTGCATTATTCTCACTGAAAAATAGACGAGAATCGTTCGATTTGTTGGAATGAGTTTACACTGCAATGAAAGCCGAATATTGAGAAGAATGTAACACAGGAGTAAAACTGCAAAACTTCCTCGTGTTGATCGTATGCGCTTTCTGATCCAATCGGTGTGGAAGGTCAAAGGTGGCAACAATGGCAGCCAAAACAGTAGGCCTGGTATATGCTGGTGCTTTCTGCGTCACGGAGGCAAGTAATTCCCTTTGAACCTCGTAAATTCTTCTGCCCTTATCTTCCTTTAAGATTTGTGTGCATTTTGAGTGTATTGGTCACATAGAAGCAATTTATTTCGAATCGCATATCGGCAGAATTGGAACTGCAGCTGGTGCGGACAAAGCGGCGATATGGGGTCATGGCTGAGGGCTAGTGCGACACGTTTTTGCAAATCTTTGCTGATCACCTAATATTAGAGAATCCCTACGTTTGCAAAGTTTGTCTGATGACAGATACATTGCTGTACCCCTCTGCCAGTTTTTCTTTATTAGATGGTCCACGCGTGTCGCATTGTCTTTTCTTCTTTTTAAATTAGGCATGAAGGAAAATCAAAATGTCAAATATCGAGTGTTTACACACACACACACACACACACACACACACACACACACACACACACACACACACTAAACACCAAACACCTGTTATCTCGTGAAGTTTGTAATGTATGTGTTGCGCAATTCGAGTGAAATTCCACTTCGCCCTTGTAGTTGTATCACACTGACACTGGCACATCTTTGCTGACACTGTCATGTCGCAGTTAGTGAGTTACTCGATCGCTGGAGACAGTGATTGTCGCCTCTGCGAATGAGTGTGACCAGAGGTGGCAAACGAGATTTTTCTAAGCATGAAATAGTCTCCCTGATTGTTAGTCACATGTGAATTTAGCAGTGATTGCGAGTGCTAGCAGCTCGGGCCCTGTGAGTGTGAACCTATCGATGTAGTGAGGTCCCATTCGATCTAGTGTGCTTTTTTGTGCTTACGACGTCAGCGTTTGAGAATAGGCGTTGTCTTCAAGGTAGATGTCATGTCATTTGTAATGTTGAGATTGTTATTTTCCAATGGATCTAATCTAATTTGCATGAAAACAACATGTTTATAAAATATTTTGCTCTTTTTTGAACAAGTTAATGTCCGAAAACCAAAGCAGCTGAAATACACAGTATTTGAGGAATTAAAAAAAGAAGTCATAAATGGTTTATCATACTGTGAAATCACAACATTTTCAGAGACAATTTCTACAACTTAAGTGTCATGCCCTGTTCAGTCCTTAATAAGATAACAAGTTTTATTAATCATAGTTGTCAAGCAGATTGTAATGCTGCAATGTGTAGAATCCTGTTTTAGAATTGCTATGTTGTACTCTTGACTATGAAAACGCTTATGGTTTTCTATCACAACCTATACATTTGCATGGATATGCTCCCCCAGTTGTTTGGGGTAAGAATTGACTCACTGCATAGATCTCCCTTCCGGCTTTGTGAGAGATAAAGGATTAGGGAAATCATGGCTTGACTTGCTCTTATTCTAACCAGTTATCATGATTTTTCATGATCAAGGGCCTTAAATAGCCTACAAAGGCTGATAGGCCATAATATTCCATCTATCACATGGAAATCAGGCTGATAGACAATCAGAACTGCTGACAGCACATTTTAGGAGAGAACGCAATGCATCTGTGTCACTACAGTTAGTCTTTTTCTAATGCATTGAATTTTGTAAATGACTTTCTCAGTGTACTCTTTCTGTAACTGTGTTATATCTGAGCATCACTGTTGACTTGTTTGATCTGTCATCTTTGTGGAAATTATCCTTGATCTCAGAGGCATGATTTGTGAAATCTGGAAAATCTCCCCAGCTAAAGAGTAAATCAGCAAGCCTGAGGCAGATGGAGTACCCTGTGGTTTGGGGATAGGAGGGAGGATCATGTTTCTTCCTATGAGATTCTGAAGTCCTAATGAGTTGGAAAAGCAAGACTTGCTGGTCCTTTACACATCACTAGTGATTTCATTCATTTATAGCAAACATTCATTCATTCATTTGTTCAGTCATTTATTCATTCCGTCAACTAGATACTTATCACTGTCCTTCCCTGTCCATCTTTATCCCCTGCTAATTGTGTCCTGGCACTGTCAACTTGCCAACTCTATATAAAGAGATAGAGAAAGTTAGTTTTCTGTGAATGAATTTTATATCGGTGAACGTGAAGAAATCCTTTACCCATCTGCTTTATGTGCAACACACCTTAAGAACTTCATTGAATTATCTTTTGTCAGGTCTGTAATATCCAGATGCTGTTTTAAGTTTCTCTGACACCCAACCGATGAGGGACAGGCCAAGAAGTTCTGACTGTATGCTTTGCTCTGTATTATTACCATTTGTTGAATCAAATTTATGTGTGAGACTGGTAGATTGTAAAACTATATCTATTCATCCACCCATCCATTTGTTGGTGAAATAATGCCAACACACAGCATTAAACACTAATAAAAGTTACAAATTTGAATCTGATTGGGTGAATACCCAAGTTCTTGTTCCCCAAATTACCACTTACTTTCCCATCACCCCTCTATTCTGCCCCAACCATTCCATTTTCCCGACTTTCTACCCCACAGCCTTATGCTGGGGAGGTGGGGTTGGGGTGGGGTGGTGATCATTGTGTAAGGCAATATCTATGGCCTACTTTGGCATTGGCTCCTTTGCTGAACTGCCATAGGACATTCTCATTAACGTCATCTGCAGGAGTTATCCTGGGCGCTCTCTGTTGAAAAACAACGTGTTAAGTTACTTCTGGCAGTTCCTGTAGACTGGTAAAAATAGATGTGATGATCGCTAGATCGTGGCAAAAGGATGACATTTAAGCATGCAAAAATATTAAGTAGATTAAAAACTAATCGAAAATAGACTTCATATTAGACTGTTTTAACGTATACTTTCTGCACAAAACCCACAGAGATAAGTTACACAAACCTCACCATACGTACCTAGCTGGCTAGCAGACGAACGCAATCGAACCGTAGTCACTACGCCAGCAGACGATTGAGCTAGTGTGATATAAAGTTTCATGTAATGCTCGAATGAGTAGCAGCAGATAATTGTTTAGTTCTGGCTTGAATTGACTATTTCGTTTCCCTGGTCTGGCGAGGACAGAAAATTCACGATCATACTCATAGACTGATAGAGTCGATGAGTGCATGATCAACTTGCCCGCATTCAGCATAATGTAACGTGTAAGATTATGACAAGATAATGGCATTAAAGCACAAAACAAAGTTTCATGACAACAAAATTCACCAATTATATTAATAACTGACCATTTTTACACCTACAGCTAGTGCTAAAACCTTACATACATGTATACAAAGCAAACAAAACATACTGCGGGGAGTGTCCTGGTCATGCAACAAAACTCAGTGCACGAGTGTCATACTTGTCATAATCTTACACATTACAAACTTACATTACGCCGAAATGCGGGCAAGTTGATCATGCACTCATCGACTCTATCAGTCTATGATCGTGAATTTTCTGTCCTCGCCTGACCAGGGAAACGAAATAGTCAATTCAAGCCCGAACTAAACAATTACCTGCTGCTACTCATTCGAGCATTACATGAAACATTATATCACACTAGCTCGATCGTCTGCTGGCGTAGTGGCTATGGTTTGATCGTGTTCGTCTCCTAGGTATGTACGGTGCGGTTTGTTTGAGCTCTAGCTGTAAGTGTAAAAATGGTCAGTTATTAATATAATCAGTGATTTTAGTTGTAATGACACTTTTTGTGTGTTTTACTTTTAATGCCATTTTCTTGTCATCATCGACCCGATCTTACGAGTTATACATTACGCCGAGTGCAGGCTTAGGGTGATCACTCATCGACTCGATGATAATGAATTTTCTGTCCTCGCCAGACCAAGGAAACAAAATTGTCAATTCAAGTCAGAACTAAACAGTTATCTGCTGCTACTCATTCGAGCTTTATATATGAAACATTATATCACACTAGCTTGATCGTCTGCTGGCGTAGTGACTACGGTTCGATCACGTTCGTCTGCTAGCCAGCTAGGTACGTACGGTGAGGTTTGTTTACTTAACTTCTGTGGGTTTTGTGCAGAAAGTATACGTTAAAACAGTCTAATATGAAGTCTATTTTCGATTAGTTTTTAATCTACTTAATATTTTTGCATGCATGCTTTAATGTCATCCTTTTGCCACGATCTAGCCATCATCACATCAGCTTCTATTTTTACCAGTCCACCGGAACTGCCAGAAGTAAAGGGACAAAACTCGGACTGAATTTCCGTTTCAGAAATGAGAATGTCCTA
>JAWQFJ010004314.1:15000-18085 GCA_034096865.1 Theodoxus fluviatilis | reverse complement strand
CTCCGACTGCCTTGAAATCTGGCACGAATAGCCTGTGCTAGGGCGTTGTAGTTCTTTATGTCTTCCTGTGGCAAGGTTGCGAGGAGTGTCATCGCTGGTCCGGTCAGGCTGATAACGAGAAAGTAGGCTTTCTCCTTCTCATTCCAGCCTTCCAACTCCGCTACCATCTCGAACTGAATCTGATACGCTTCAAACGATGTCTCGCCGTCATACAGATCAGGCTGCCTCCATGTCCACATGTCCTCTGTTGTCCACATGTCCATGCTTCACTACTTTTCGCCGTCTCGGGAACCAGTGTTACGTACAACGGTAATGACCACTGACCTCTCCAGTGCCTCCAGGCTCCAGTGTCACTACTCGGTGGTCTGCTTGCGATTCGTCCTCGCTTTCGCCAGGAACGTAGGAAGATGGACACGGGCAGGTGACTTACTTGATGTTTATTCCAGGACTCAGCATGGTATACAGTAATGGCGGATGCGCTTCTACACGCGCCCACAGCCCCACGAGCTCTCCTCGCTCCTACATGTTATTACTCGGCGCTCTCACTCCCAACATCCCCACGAGCTCTCCTCGCTCCTACATGTTATTGCTCGGCGCTCTCACTCCCGTACCATAGCATCGACAATATATACTGCTTGACTATTCCCCCATCAGGCCCTTCTGTTTCCGCCCCTGGGATCCAATCATAGGGCCAGTTACCTACAGCATCGGAAGTAAGGGAGGCTTGGAGTCCCCACCCACCCCTATCCACAACAAAGAGAAATGACCACACCTACCCCCTCCCCAACTAACAAAAGCCTGCTGACTCATCCGTACTCACGTGCCTTTGTTCAGGGCAGAACAAAGAGAGGTGAACGCGTCCGTTCTCCCACAGCACAACACGTTAAAGCAATACCCAATTCTTTGGCTATTTAAACAAACCACCTCCACAAACACAAACAATCTTACACGATTATATCATTTTACATTCTTCCGCAACAAGTACTAGTAGTAGTAGTGGCAGTAGTAGTAGTAGTGGTAGTAGTAGTTGAAGGAGGAGGAGGAGGAGGAGGAGGAGGAGGAGGAGGAGGAGGAGGAGGAGGAGGAGGAGGAGGAGGAGGAGGAGGAGGAGGAGGAGGAGGAGGAGGAGGAGGAGGAGGAGGAGGAGGAAGGAAGGAGGAGGAAGATGAGGAGGAGTTGTTGGTAGTAGCAGTTGTTGTAGCAGTAGCAGTACTAGCAGCAGTAGCAGTACTAGCAGCAGTAGCAGTAGTAGTAGTAGTAGTAGTAGTAGTAGTTGTTGTTGTTGTCGTTGTTGTTGCTTATTCACTCACTCACTCACTCACTCGCTCGCTCACTCACTCACTCACTCACTCACTCACTCACTCACTCACTCACTCACTCACTCACTCACTCACTCACTCACTCACTCACTCACTCACTCGCTCGCTCGCTCGCTCACTCACTCACTCACTCACTCACTCACTCACTCACTCACTCACTCACTCATTCAAGAAACCACCTATCGATTCGATCAATCGATCCTTTCTTTCTTTCTTTCTTGTAAATCTTTCTTCACCAGGTAAGCATTACATAAAAGGTGAGCATGTCCTTCACGCTTTTTCCGACAATGAACATCTACTTTTCTAACTCGCTGTCGACAGCTGAAGTTGGACTCACACGTCGGAAATACGGGGGAGCATGTTTAACTACGTTCCGTAGGTCGACGTGAAGATGGGTTTCAGCATCCACCTGATTACGTCATGTTTCCTGACCTGTTGTCTTCAAAGCCTCCTCGATCAGATTAATTTCCCTTGGAGACAGAAATGCGTAACAGGAAGACAAGGGTATGGAATAGAAAGAAAAGCAGAGCAATCGTGGGAAAACCGTTTGGCTCTTAATAAACTAACCGTAACGTTAATATCTTGTGAAAGTTGTTTGTATGATTTAAGCATTGTTGTTTCATAGGTTATTTCAGTGTGTGTTGAAGACGATGACAATGTGGTTTAATTCTGTTCGTGATGATGTCAGGGCCGTCAAGCGGCAACGACGCCGAGCTGAACGTCAGTGGTTGAAAACTGAACTTACCATTCACAAACACCTTTTTGTCCAGGCCAAGAACTTAGTTACCAAACTCATGTATAATGCTAAAGTAAATTACTTCAGCTCTCAGATTGTGGATAGCACGTCGTGTGGGCAACTGTTCGGTATCTGCAACAAACTCCTCGGTAAAACCAAAAAGGCTCTCCTTCCGTCAATCTTCTCCGTTCTGGAACTTCCTGGCCGTTTTCTTGAATTCTTTGAGAACAAAATTCAAACCATCAGACGGGATCTCGATAGTCAAATACTGAATCCTTCCGCAGTTGCCGATCGTTGCTTTCAGGGCGTCCCGTTCACCACTTTCCAGACAGTGTCTGAAGAGGCTGTCAAGAATGTGATTCTCGCCTCCACTCCCACCACTTGCAACCTTGACCCCATCCCCACCCCCTTTTAGTTGAATGCCTTGACTCTCTTCTGCCCTACATCACATCCGTTGTTAACGAGTCCCTCTCATCTGGCACCTTCCCTTCCGTGTACAAGTCAGCCATAATTAAGCCACTCCTGAAGAAGCCTTCTCTGGACCTTAACGTTTTGAAAAATTATCGCCCGGTCTCTAACCTCCCCTTCCTGTCCAAAGTTATAGAGAGACTAGTACTCACCCAGCTGCAGCAACATCTTGCAACCAACAACCTCTTGGCACCCCTGCAGTCAGCCTATCGTTGCCACCACAGCACAGAAACTGCCTTACTCAAAATCCTCGGCGACCTTTACTCTTCTTTAGATCAGGGAAAACTTAGCATTCTCACCCTCTTAGACTTGTCAGCGGCTTTCGACACAATAGATTACAACACTCTCCTCTCACGCCTGCGAAACACTTTTGGAATTTCACACTCTGCCCTTGCCTGGTTTCATTCTTATCTCACTGACAGATTTCAAACGGTCTCCATCAACAATCAGTACTCAGCTCCTTCTCCTGACCGGTTTGGTGTTCCCCAGGGCTCAGTACTGGGTCCAGTTTTGTTCGTTCTTTGCATGCAACCTTTGTTTGACATAGTCGCTCAGCACTCAA
>JAWQFJ010004314.1:0-10000 GCA_034096865.1 Theodoxus fluviatilis | reverse complement strand
TTTGCATGTGTTACATGGTGGCTAGTTTGCATGTGATACATGGTGGCTAGTTTGCATGTGATACATGGTGGCTAGTTTGCATGTGATACATCGGCTCGACTGACCAGCTGGAAAGCTGCCGATGGAATTTTTTAAATAAGGAGTCGTGCAATAAACAAATAAATGTAAGTTCCAAAATCTATCACAATGTCAGTACTGACTTACATAACTCCTTCCTCTCGATTTGCTCGATATCTTGAAATAAGGCTGCATTACATTTGTCTCATTTTGTAACGGAGGGACACAGGCAGTGACGAAGGGGCGGTTTTGCAATATCTGAAGTTCCAGACTCGATGAGTTGATTTGATGCCGTTTGTAGTGCTTGATCTCCACCCCACCCCCGTCCTCTTACCCTCACCCCTCCCCCACCCCCGTCTCCCTACCCTCACCCCTCCCCCACCCCCGTCTCCCTACCCTCACCCCTCCCTCAACCCCGTCTCCCTACCCTCACCCCTCCCCCACCCCCGTATCCCTACCCTCACCCCTCCCCCACCCCCGTATCCCTACCCTCACCCCTCCCCCACCCCCGTCTCCCTACCCTCACCCCTCCCTCAACCCCGTCTCCCTACCCTCACCCCTCCCCCCCCCCCGTATCCCTACCCTCACCCCTCCCCCACCCCCGTCTCCCTACCCTCACCCCTCCCTCACCCCCGTCTCCCTACCCTCACCCCTCCCCCACCCCCGTATCCCTACCCTCACCCCTCCCCCACCCCCGTCTCCCTACCCTCACCCCTCCCTCACCCCCGTCTCCCTACCCTCACCCCTCCCCCACCCCCGTCCCCCTACCCTCACCCCTCCCTCAACCCCGTCTCCCTACCCTCACCCCTCCTCCACCCCCGAATCCCTACCCTCACCCCTCCCTCACCCCCGTCTCCCTACCCTCCCCCCTCCCCCACCCCCGTCCCCCTCCCTCACCCCTCCCCCCCCCCGCCTCCCTACCCTCACCCCACCCCCGTCCCCCTACCCTCACCCCTCCCCCACCCCCGTCTCCCTACCCTCACCCCTCCCCCACCCCCGTCTCCCTACCCTCACCCCTCCCCCACCCCCGTCCCCCTACCCCACCTCCCCCACCCCCGTCCTCTTACCCTCACCCCTCCCCCACCCCCGTCTCCCTACCCTCACCCCTCCCCTACCCCCGTCTCCCTACCCTCCCCCCTCCCCCACCCCGTCCCCCTACCCCCGTCCCCCTACCCTCACCCCTCTCCCACCACCGTCCCCCTACCCTCCCCCCTCCCCCACCCCCGTCCCCCTACCCTCACCCCTCTCCCACCCCCGTCCCCCTACCCTCACCCCTCCTCCACCCCCGTCCTCTTACCCTCACCCCTCCCCCATCCCCGTCTCCCTACCCTCACCCCTCCCCCAACCCCGTCTCCCTACCCTCACCCCACACCCGTCCCCCTACCCTCACCCCTCTCCCACCCCCGTCCCCCTACCCTCACCCCTCCCCCACCCCGTCTCCCTACCCTCCCCCTCCCCCACCCCCGTCCCTCTACCCTCACCCCTCCTCCACCCCCGCCCCCCTCCCCTCCCCCCTCCCCTCACCCCTCCCCCAGCCCGCATCTCCCTACGCGGTTTCTAAGAGGCGATTAACCATAGGCAAATGGTAACTTGATTTGCTCTCACTCTAACCAGCAATGGTGATTTTGATGTCAATAACATTACACAGCCTACAAAGGCTGAAAGACCGTAAAACTCAATGTATTCGTTCGTTTATTCTTTTATTCGTTCATTCATCCAATCCTTCCTTCCTTCATTCATTCATTCATTCATTCATTCGTTCGTTCATTTGTTGTCTCATTCCTTTGATCTTCGCGTCACTATTCTTTCTCTCAAATCGCATTGCAGCGGGGACACACACACACACACACACACACACACACACACACACACATGCACACACACACACACACATTTACACACACACATTCACACACACACACACACACACACACACAAACATTCACACACAGACATACACACATTCACACACACACACACACACACACACACACACACACATTCACACACACATACGCAACCATACACACAAAACACACTTCCACATACACACATCAAAACATTTTATTGCCAATAATGATACAGAGATCATTGTGCAATTTGAAACACAAGCTCACTGGGACCCACCAGCCAAGACATGACCCCTTCTTGCCCATACTCTCTTGGAGCCAATCCTTACTGACATGCTCAGGTACTTGGCAATACGCTTACTTCTTCTCCTGTCCAGCCCTGTCATGGCAAGTCCCGACACTACTCGTCTATGTACCAAACCGAGGGAACCGATGACCAGCACAGCGATTTTTGTCTCAAAACCTGCCTCGCTTAAAAGTGCACAGAGGGGTCTATATTTTATCAAATTTGTGATGGTAGCATTGTTCGAGAAACGCATCAAATGGGTTGGAAATTTCTACAATTCTGGCTACAGACTGGGTATGGTCTAAAAAAACACGTCTGGTTTGGAACTGTCTATCATATGTCCATTTAGTGTGATGGTCTGATTCTGAAACAGTGATGACATTGTTTACTAGTTCTTGTAGGACGATCTGAACACACATGTTCATGCCGCTTGGAGTACAGTCCCTTGAGACGTCTGCATCCGTTGAGTGCGTGTGAGTTCGTGTCCGTTTGAAAACCACAAAGCTTACACTTTCTCTGGTAGGTCTCAGGGTAATACACGTTGACTGCGTTTGCTTCTAAGAGCTACAGTCTTCCCTTGGCGATGAATCTCGTAATGTGGTCGCTTATCTTTGGGTTTGTCAGGTGACCGATGGAGTTATTCATGTCAGCGCACGGCAGAGTTTCACTATTTGCGAATGATTCTTTGGGCATTTGATTCTGATCATTTTATGGGCACTAGTTACGGATGATTCTATGGGCACTAGTTACGGATTATTTTATGGACACTTGTTACGGATGATTCTACGGACACTAGTTACGGATGATTCTATGGGCACTAGTTACGGATGATTCTAAGGGCACTAGTTACGGATTATTCTATGGACACTTGTTACCGATGATTCTATGGGCACTAGTAACGGATTATTCTGTGGGCACTAACTGAGGTACATGTTACGTTCACTTCGTCTGTGAACCAAACGTCGCGTGCACGTGTTCTGTGACTTGCGCCAGGAAAGTAGAAGCAGGACAAGCGTGTCTTGTTAAAGTTGTTTACAGGATCTTTATTCCCGGACTGGTCATCGCTTCTAGCAAGCACTCGTGCACGCACAGCGGTCATTCGTGCTGCTCACGCTACGCCTCCACATGGCTCCTACAGCCTCCCAAGCGCTCTCTCTCTCTCTCTCTCTCTCTCTCTCTCTCTCTCTCTCTCTCCAGTAACCTGTGTTGGACATGTACATACGAAAATATAGTGCTTGCTTTGGGTTGGAGGCTATTTCCCAGCGACCCCCCCCCGTTTCCGCCATGCTAGCATACTCGAGGACCAATCAGAAGGTCAGACACCTACTGCATATGGAAGGGGAGAGGCTTCATATCGCCTCCACCCTCCTCTCACAGGCAAAGGAGCAGAGATCGCCTCCACCCCCCTCTCACAGACAAAGGAGGTGTTGACTCACTCAGACCCCCTGACCCTCTGCGCGCTGACTGCCTCCACCCCCCCTCTCACAGACAAAGGAGGGGCTGACTCATCCTGACCCCTCCTCTAAAGGACAAAGGAGGGACAAGCCCCCTCCACCCTCCGCATAGCACTTTTTGTAGTACACCCATATCCGCAAGCATGTTAAACACTATACATTCTTTCGCAACATACAGATAATTGTACTGGTATTGCAGTGAGTTACGGGGAAGTTTTGCGTGTTACGAATGATTTATGAGCACTTAACGAGTTACGGATGACATGAGCAGTGAGATAGTTACAGATGATTCTATGGAAATTTTGTGAATCACGGTGGTTTCTGGGGAAACTGTGCGAGTTACAGATAAGTGTGTGAGCAATTGGCAAGTTAAGAATAATGCTGACATTTAATAAGTTACGAATGACTGTGAACTGTAGCGAGTTACGAATTTTTTACGGGCAGTGTTACGAGTTATGGACGATTCTTAGGGCACTACTGCAAATTATTGTTACTTTTTTTAAACTTAGACATTTTTTCGGTTTTTTCAAAACATTTTACAAACATTTTTGTAGCCCATTTAGATTCTTTTGTCCCAAAACGCCAAAACAAAAATTGTATGGTTTTTTAGGCTTTTCAGGGGGGTTAAAATGGTCAGAATCTGCCGGTAGGTTCCGTAGCCGTAGTTTTTAATCAATAACGGGTGAAGCTTTATATTCTAACTCCATCCCACGTTTGACTCTCAACGGGTGGTTCCTACGCCCTAACTCCAGGGCCCGACGCTGATGTTGGACACAAGTGTGACAAAAAGTAACGCGTCCTGGTTTAGGTGAAACTCCCCGGACAGGCTAAGTCAGTCAAGCGGGGTGGCGGGTGCGGCCTAGGCTGAGCGCTATCGGTAAAACCCGATCAAGAAATTTTGGGGAAATTCTTTTGAAAAAAAGAAGAAAACAATTCTAAGTTAAAAAAGTAACAAAAATGTTATGGTTTTTTAAGGCGTTTTAGGACAAAAGAATCAAAATGGCCTTAAGAACTTTTGACCCCCAAAAAATCCCGCAATAGCGGCCCCCCGCAATAGCGGCCCTCCGCAATAGAGAGCCGACCCCGAGTCCAACAAAGGATTTAGTCGACTGTTTTTCATTACCTAAATAAAGACTTTAAAGGGACGGCTCTCCACCATCCACACGAGGAATGCCACCGCATAATGTTTCTATTGCACCGACCAATGGTAACTTGAAATCAGTATGATGTGAGCGTGACGTCATTACATAAATGACTACCACGTGGTACGAAAACTTTCCATGACGAAATATATGAATACTTAGCATTAGAAGTTATGCAAATGTTTATTTCAGTAGTGGCGCATGTTTCTCGGTGAATCATCGATGTCCCAAATGAGGGGCGTAGTGACTGAAGTAATCCGCGGAACTGCCCTCCATGCTCAGGTAATTATTGCAGACGACTCTGAGATGATTGTGAGGGGAATGACGCCTAAGTGCACAGCTTTCTCCTGCGGACCATAATGTCAATCAAACCAGGGGTCATACATCTTTCAGCAGGGAGAGCGAAGGACCTCGACCTTGGGACGCTGTCTTTGGAATAAAGACAGATAGTCGGCAAGAGGATGGACATACTCTTATTTAAACATTTACTTTTAATAGTATCGCCGAATTTATCACAGACTGGATTAGTAGAGATTTTTAATCTTTAATTAAAATATTGAGCAAAAATCTCCAGCAACTAAAGTAGAAATGTCCGAATGCATGTCATTTCCAAGTCGGTGCGTCAGAAAGAGGAATCTAAGGTCTGTGACGGAGGATGCAAAATGGACGATGCATTTGCAGGGCTATATTGCCAGGCGTTCTTCCGGAGGAAAATCATTTTCGCCTGAAGGCATTTCCTCTGGCCCCTCGGGCAACACAACTGCAACTTGAAGCACAGCTCGAATGCACAGCACTGTGACGCAGGCTGCCCTCGACTGAGCTTGTTTTAGCTAGAAGGTCTTTATTTTTGCCTTTGACCGCCAAGACATGCACTCGGGACCAAGGTCTATTTTGGGAGGTATGCCCCATTCAAGTCAGCAGCCAGAAGTCTTGTGGAAGCTTAACCTCTCGCCTCTTTGGCCATCATTGGTAATGGTCTGATCGACTGGGTTCACATACACACGCACACGTGCACGCACGCACGCAAGTATACATACACACACACACACAGAGGTACACACGCACATAAAGGTACACACACACAGAGGAACACACACACACACACACACACAGAGGTACACACACACATAAAGGTACACACACACAGAGGAACACACACACACACACACACGCACGCACGCACGCACGCACGCACGCTCTCTCTCTCTCTCTCTCTCTCTCTCTCTCTCTCGCGCGCGCGCGCGCTCTCTCTGTCCCTGTCCCTGTCTCTCTGTCTCTGTCTCTGTCTCTCTGTCTGTCCCTGTCTCTCTGTCTCTGTCTCTCTCTCTGTCTCTGTCTCTCTCTCTCTCTCTCTCTCTCTCTCTCTCTCTCTCTCTCTCTCTCTCTCTCTCCCTCCCTCCCTCCCTCACACACACACACACACACACACACACACACACACACACACACACACACACACACTCACACACACACACAGAGACACACATAATCACACACATAAAGACTCCAACACACATGCAGACACACATGCGCTCATACAAGCAAACATGAACAGTCAGTAACACATTCACACACACACACGCACGCACGCACGCACGCACACACAGACAGGCAGGCAGGCAGGCAGGCACTGACTGACTCACTGATTTTATTTCGGCCGACGACCCAATTTACTTGGTTATAAATGACATACATCAGGTTAAAGCATTCAGATATTCATATATACAGGAACTGTTCAAATAGGTATTATGTTACAGCCATCGATGACTTAAAACATATTCATACAGCAACGCAGGTATGACCCTATGGCAGTTCACCGCCTCTGACTGTATCATAAACATTTATACAAGTTGATTTGTCTATAGCAAATTGGAGAGAGAGAGAGAGAGAGAGAGAGAGAGAGAGAGAGAGAGAGAGAGAGAGAGGGAGAGGCACAAAGTGAACCAAATCCTTTAAAACTGAGAGGAATGGTTAGTATTCGGACGGGGAAGGCAGTATATCGTTTTCCTGGTGCGTGTAGCGAAAGAGGAGAATCAGGAAGTGCAATGCACGCGGCATGTATATGTATGGCAAGAGAACAAAAACGTTTCACTCTCGCATTCGTTTATTGTTACCGTGTCATCTATGTCTACAATAGGCCTCTCGAAACATTTGAGAGTGCGCACGCAAACCTCTACTTATACACACATATATACACTGGTACACACACGCGCGTACACACACACCTGCACACTCACACACACACTCACTCACTCACACACACTCACTCACACACACACGCACTCACTCATTCACTCACTCACGCACTCATCCCACACATACACTGGCAGACACTTATTATTATATGCACATACACAGACACACACATTCTCTCTCTCTCTCTCTCTCTCTCTCTCTCTCTCTCTCTCTCTCTCTCTCTCTCTCTCTCTCTCTCTCACACACACACACACACACACACACACACAGACACACACACACACATACACACCCATGCACACACACACACGTGAAGACGCACGTGAAGACGCACGCGCGCGCACACACACACACGCACTCACACACGCACGCACACACACACAAACACACACACGCGCACACAAACACACACACACACACACACACACACACACACACACACACACACACACACACACACATCTCCACATACAATTAAGAACGTACTCAAATGACTCGACATCAAGACTGGAACGAAGACATAATTCCAACACAGACCCAAAACATACCTCAACATATAGCACCGGAAGTTGTGTAACCTACGATCATGGCTGCGCTGCTAATTACCATATGATCCCTGGTGAACTCTTCCCCGGCCATAGGACTCTTTCTCTCGATCCTGCCTGCCTCAGTGGTCCGTGAACAACTCACGAGCATTTCTCCACGTCAGGAGACATATCCGGCCTCTTGTCCGCCCTTCGCCTCCCCAAAACAACCCCACCCGCACTGTACTCTCGATCTTTTTTGGTAGGAGATTCCTCTCACGTAATAAACATAGATGACGCAAACAGCCATCACGGCATTAGTCGACGTCAATTACTCGCTGACGAGCGAAGGAGGGAACAACTCTCTTAACTGCTTTGATGCCATAAATAAAGGAGATTTCGTGTACGTCACACTCACAGGCAAAACGAGGTCACTTGACTTGTGTAAAGGCCATCCCCAGAGCTGCGTGGGCGCGAGCGACTGTGGTTGTACTGCGCTAAACGCAGTCTCTCTTCGCTTTGCTGCAGAGATCGTTTCCTCAACAGCACAGGCTCACTGCTGCGTCAAGGGCCCTTTCTTCTGTATGCACAAGGCTCAGAGGTATGTCGTCTGCTTTTATTTGGCTGGTCGCATAAAGAATGCAGCTTCGCCACCTGCAAATGTAAGCCATTCGGTGCTTGCAAAAAATTGGAACCAAAAACCCTACAGTTGAGTTTTTAATAGGAAACTGTTTGGAAATAGATCGGGGAATGGTTTATTTACATCCCTGCCGCCAGCAGGAATAGAAATGCGAGCTTCGTCCGTGCGCGGGCGCTTTGCTGTGGGGTAACATTTACATGTACACCTCCACTCCAGCATAGGGATGGGATCAGATTGAACAGGATGTGTGGAGATATGGGTCGTCTGATGTGGGCATGCATTATAACACGTGTATCCATGTTACTGATGTGCCCGGCCGGTCTTGTCATTGGTACTATACACCGCAGTTCAGTGCCAGAGAATGTGCACTACCATTAAAGAAAAAGTCATATTTTCTTATAAAGACTGTAATTTTTCAAAAAGCATCTCTCTTCTTTGGTGTACAACGCATATTGTCATAGCTATATTACTGCGGTGTGCTGTTTTCGCGTGCCGTGCGCGCACACACCCGCGCGCGCGCGCACACACACATACACACACAACACACACACACACGCACGCACGCACAATCACGCACACACGTACACACCACACACACACACGTACACGTGTACACACACACACACACACACACACACACTCACACTCACACACACACACACACACACACACACACACACACACACACACACACACACACACACACACACACACTCACTCACTGACTCAAACACATACACACACACACACACTCACTCACAAATACAACACACGCACGTACACACACACCACACACACACACAACACACACACATGTACACACAACACACACACGTACACACACACACGCACGCACGCACACACACACACACAAACACAACTCACACACGTACACACCACACATACACACGTACACACAACACACACGCACACACAACACACATGCACACACACCACACACTCACACACACATACACACACACGCACACACACGCGCGTGCGCACACACACACACACGCACACACACGCGCGCACACACACATACACGCACACACACACGCGCACACACACACACACGCACACACACACGCGCGCACACACACACACGCACACACACACACACAAATCAGCCATTGTGTTCAAAGTGATGTTTGCGAGCATTGATCATCCTCGAAGAACATCATCACAGTGAGTATTTTCTTGTAAACGGTGTGTGTACCTCTGCCTTACACGACTGCCTCACACTTCCAGTCTTGCCGCCATTATCACTATCACTTCTGTCACACCACCTTCACAGCTACCATCGCAGTAACCACTACAGCATACATCACCAAAACCACCACCACCAGCAACCCTTCCACCATCAACACTGCCACTATCAACACTGCCACCATCAACACTGCCACCATCAACACTGCCACCATCAACACTGCCACCATCAACACTGCCACCATCAACACTATCATCAACACTGCCACCATCAACACTGCCACCATCAGCACTACTATCAACACTGCCACCATCAACCTGCCACCATCAACACTATCATCAACACTGCCACCATCAACCCTGCCACCATCAACCCTGCCACCATCAACACTGCCACCATCAACCTGCCACCATCAACACTGCCACCATCAGCACTACTATCAACACTGCCACCATCAACCCTGCCACCATCAACCCTGCCACCATCAACACTGCCGCCATCAACACTGCCACCATCAACACTGGCAACATCAACACCGCCACCATCAACACTGCCACCATCAGCACTACTATCAACACTGCCACCATCAACCCTGCCACCATCAACACTGCCACCATCAACCCTGCCACCATCAACACTGG
>JAWQFJ010004307.1:0-10000 GCA_034096865.1 Theodoxus fluviatilis | reverse complement strand
AGACCAGGTCCATCTGACCACCCGTCTAGGGGAAGTCCAGGCCAAAGTGGTGTGTTAGGTCGACTGCTGCTGCAGCAGCAGCTCCCCTCAACCACCAGGATCCCTTCCTCCCCCTACACGGGAAGTAGCGCACGGCCAACACGCTGCCCCACTACGTTGGGCAACACGTTTGCCAGGGTCCCAGTTGGTCAAGGAGAGGCGAGTCCAGGCGTAGTCACCTCTCCCTGTCTCCCCACCCCCACCCCCCACCCCCACCACGGAGAGGTTGGGATTGGACTTTGAGGGGGACCTCGATGGCATCAGTTTCATTTACTAAAAATTTTGTTCCCCGGAATACTGCCTTCATTGACACACATTTATAATTTGTGTATAAGAAACAGTATCTTCCCGTCTCGTCTTCAGCAGGCCAAGGTCATTCCACTGCCTAAATCTAAGACTGCTTCAGTATCCGATGATTACCGTCCCATCTCAATTTTGCCTCTTATCTCCAAACCACTAGAAAGACACGTTCACAAACATCTTTTCTCGTATCTTGACCAATTTGAATTATTATATCAATTGCAATCCGGCTTTCATTCCCATCACTCCTGCCAAACTGCTTTATCCTTCCTGGTGAACGACTGGCTATCAGCCAGATACAACCGCGAACTGTCTGGTACAATTTTCTTGGACCTGAAAAAGGCATTTGACCTAGTTGACTACGAAATTCTCCTTGATAAATTCTCGATGTACTTGACAAATCCAACATCAGTCTCCTTTTTCCGATCATACTTGACACATAGAAGCCAACGTGTCTATGTCAACGGGTTGTATTCCTCGAGACGAATCGTAAAGTCAGGGGTTCCACAAGGCTCAATTTTAGGTCCATTGCTCTTCGGCTTGTATATCAATGATCTACCGTTGAGTATATCAAATGAAAGTATCAAATGCACTATGTTTGCAGATGACGCCATTATCAGCCTAAGCGACAGAAGCATAAATTCCATCCAATGCGCCCTGAACGTTACCCTTGATGATTTACAAAAATGGTGTTCATAAAAAAGAATGGTTAAAAACCTCTCAAAAACCAAGTGCATGATCCTAATTACAAGACAAAAACGTCAACGACAACACTTAACCATCAACCTTATGCTAGAAAATGAAATCATTGACCAAGTCTCAGAACACAGAGTGCTAGGCATAATTGATGAACTTGGGAACAACATGTCAATTCCTTATCCAAAACTATTGCTAAGAACATTTTCCTGCTCTCTAAACTGAGGCATTTTGTCAACACCAATGCATAAACAATGTTTTTTCACGCACACATAAATTTCCATATTAATTATGCACCTGTTGTACCCTGCATCTGTTGTATGGGATTGCTCTATGGCAGTGCACTTGAACAAGATTAAATCACTGTACAGACGAGCTGCCAAGCTTATCATTTCCGACTCAACATTGTCCTCAATAAATGCATCCTTATGCACAAATTGCTCATTCACGAGCACCGAAGTATCTTACTGATCTCTTCATTCGTCCCCAAACAAGCCATTCACTATCTCGCAACACTTTCATTCTACCACAACCTGGAGTAGACATTTTCAAAGGCAGTATTACATATTCAGGTGTTGTGATATGGAATACACTCCCATTGCACCTAAAGAACAATACTTCCATGAAGTCTTTTAAAGCATCCA
This sequence comes from Theodoxus fluviatilis, assembly GCA_034096865.1. Classification (NCBI taxonomy): domain Eukaryota; kingdom Metazoa; phylum Mollusca; class Gastropoda; order Cycloneritida; family Neritidae; genus Theodoxus; species Theodoxus fluviatilis. Next base: position 8,321 of record JAWQFJ010004307.1, on the reverse strand, counting down.
TACGTGATTATCTATTCAGATGATCTCACTGTTGTCGCCTGTACATATGACACGTATTTGCTTGAACGTGAAGACTCACTGAGCTGACAGTTGTCAAAGGCATCTACTAAAATCTTTGTCATTGTTGATCATATTCTTCATATACCTTACCAACTGTTGTACATAGATTAGCTACTGTGTATTTTTTCTTATCTATCCATGTTTTCATTTCTTTATGAGCAAGGACAATTTGTAAGATAGACAGAAATGCCTAAAATTTCTTCCTTGATAAATAAAGAATCAATCAATCAATCAATCAATCTCTCAATCTCTCTCTCCTCTCTCTCTCTCTCTCTCTCTCTCTCTCTCTCTCTCTCTCTCTCTCTCTCTCTCTCTCTCTCTCTCTCTCTCTCTCTCTCTCTCTCTCTCTCTCTCTCTCTCTCTCTCTCTCTCTCTCGGTTGGTTTTCCGCAGCTCTAGCTCGATCTCTCCTCAGTTCCCTTTATTTCTGGTCTTCCTTTTCTCATGCTGCTATTTTTAGTTTGTCTAGTTTGAAATCCCGCTCTTTACCTTTTCTGCATCTCAAGTCTTTTCAATTCTAGTTGGAATTACGGCTTACTCATCTGTGCGTTGTTTTTTTCTCACATCTGAACTACAGAGACGGTTACAAGCTCTGGAAATGAGATGCTACCGCAAGATTCTGAACATCTCATATAAAGACCATGTCACGAATGAGGAAGTCAGCAACAGGATCAGGAGAGCAATTGGACAGTACGAAGACCTGCTCTCAATCGTGAAAAGCAGAAACGCGGTGGGTCAATCTTTACCCTGAACCCATTGGGGGAAGGGGGGGGGGGGGGGAGAGAGAGAGAAGAGGGAGAGAGAGAGAGAGAGAGAGAGAGAGAGAGAGAGAGAGAGAGAGAGAGAGAGAGAGAGAAAGAGAGAGAGAGAGAGAGAGAGAGAGAGATTGATTGATTGATTGATTGATTCTTTATTTATCAAGGATGAAATTTTAGGCATTTCTGTCTATCTTACAAATTGTCCTTGCTCATAAAGAAATGAAAACATGGATAGATAAGAAAAAATACACAGTAGCTAATCTATGTACAACAGTTGGTAAGGTATATGAAGAATATGATCAACAATGACAAAGATTTTAGTAGATGCCTTTGACAACTGTCAGCTCAGTGAGTCTTCAAGTTCAAGCAAATACGTGTCATATGTACAGGCGACAACAGTGAGATCATCTGAATAGATAATCACGTATGGATGCTTTAAAAGACTTCATGGAAGTATTGTTCTTTAGGTGCAATGGGAGTGTATTCCATATCACAACACCTGAATATGTAATACTGCCTTTGAAAATGTCTACTCCAGGTTGTGGTAGAATGAAAGTGTTGCGAGATAGTGAATGGCTTGTTTGGGGACGAATGAAGAGATCAGTAAGATACTTCGGTGCTCGTGAATGAGCAATTTGTGCATAAGGATGCATTTATTGAGGACAATGTTGAGTCGGAAATGATAAGCTTGGCAGCTCGTCTGTACAGTGATTTAATCTTGTTCAAGTGCACTGCCATAGAGCAATCCCATACAACAGATGCAGGGTACAACAGGTGCATAATTAATATGGAAATTTATGTGTGCGTGAAAAAACATTGTTTATGCATTGGTGTTGACAAAATGCCTCAGTTTAGAGAGCAGGAAAATGTTCTTAGCAATAGTTTTGGATAAGGAATTGACATGTTGTTCCCAAGTTCATCAATTATGCCTAGCACTCTGTGTTCTGAGACTTGGTCAATGATTTCATTTTCTAGCATAAGGTTGATGGTTAAGTGTTGTCGTTGACGTTTTTGTCTTGTAATTAGGATCATGCACTTGGTTTTTGAGAGGTTTTTAACCATTCTTTTTTATGAACACCATTTTTGTAAATCATCAAGGGTAACGTTCAGGGCGCATTGGATGGAATTTATGCTTCTGTCGCTTAGGCTGATAATGGCGTCATCTGCAAACATAGTGCATTTGATACTTTCATTTGATATACTCAACGGTAGATCATTGATATACAAGCCGAAGAGCAATGGACCTAAAATTGAGCCTTGTGGAACCCCTGACTTTACGATTCGTCTCGAGGAATACAACCCGTTGACATAGACACGTTGGCTTCTATGTGTCAAGTATGATCGGAAAAAGGAGACTGATGTTGGATTTGTCAAGTACATCGAGAATTTATCAAGGAGAATTTCGTAGTCAACTAGGTCAAATGCCTTTTTCAGGTCCAAGAAAATTGTACCAGACAGTTCGCGGTTGTATCTGGCTGATAGCCAGTCGTTCACCAGGAAGGATAAAGCAGTTTGGCAGGAGTGATGGGAATGAAAGCCGGATTGCAATTGATATAATAATTCAAATTGGTCAAGATACGAGAAAAGATGTTTGTGAACGTGTCTTTCTAGTGGTTTGGAGATAAGAGGCAAAATTGAGATGGGACGGTAATCATCGGATACTGAAGCAGTCTTAGATTTAGGCAGTGGAATGACCTTGGCCTGCTGAAGACGAGACGGGAAGATACTGTTTCTTATACACAAATTATAAATGTGTGTCAATGAAGGCAGTATTCCGGGGAACAAAATTTTTAGTAAATGAAACTGATGCCATCGAGGTCCCCCTCAAAGTCCAATCCCAACCTCTCCGTGGTGGGGGTGGGGGGTGGGGGTGGGGAGACAGGGAGAGGTGACTACGCCTGGACTCGCCTCTCCTTGACCAACTGGGACCCTGGCAAACGTGTTGCCCAACGTAGTGGGGCAGCGTGTTGGCCGTGCGCTACTTCCCGTGTAGGGGGAGGAAGGGATCCTGGTGGTTGAGGGGAGCTGCTGCTGCAGCAGCAGTCGACCTAACACACCACTTTGGCCTGGACTTCCCCTAGACGGGTGGTCAGATGGACCTGGTCTGACCAATCGGCTGGTTGCGTCTGCCTGAAGTGTTACCATTCTACACTGGTCCGCAAAAGTTAAGGGCCACATAAACATTTCTCTCTCAAAAGGAAACAAATAAAAAAATATGTGCAATTCAAAGAATGATTCAATTCAACATTTCAGCAATTGATTTATGCCAAAAATTCATTGACAAGTCAAAACTCATTAGCTTGGCATCCGTCAGAAGCACCCCACCCCCCTTTCTGAAAGTTGCAAGGAAAGTCCAGTCAGTTTGTCCATGTTCAATAATGGGTGTGGCCACCATTTCCTGCCAAACAATCCATCACCCGTTGCCTCATCGAGCGGACAAGGTTCTGCAGCATATGTTGTGGGATGGCGAGCCACTCCTGCTGAGGAACTGGAAGAGCTGAGCAGCATCTGCGGGATGGGGGTGATTGTCCACTACGCGGCGTCCCAGAATGTCCCACAAGTTTTCAATGGGAGCCAGGTCTGGGGATCGTGCTGGCCAGACCATGCGAACAACCTGCTGACGCTGCAGAAAGTCCCTCACCACTACAGCACGGTGAGGGGTGGCGTTGTCGTCCTGTAGACAGGAGCCACGTCCCATGGCTCGCAGAGTGGGGACGATGAGCGGCCTGACAATCTCATCTCTGTACCTGATGCCGGCAGGTTGCCTCGGATGAGGTACAGAGGAGTCCTCCCATGGAGATGAAAGCCTCCCCACACCATCACAGATCCCCCTCCATAACGGTTGTGCTCTTGGACGCAAGCATCGATGAATCGCTCGCCTATACGTCGCCACACGCGCCTCCGAGCATCACTGTTCGACACGGTAAACCGAGATTCATCGGTAAACAGGACTGTGCCCCACTGCTGCCGGTTCCAGTGCTGGTGGTTGCGGCAGAACGCCATCCGAGCTCGGCGATGTTGTGGTGTTAGCGGTGTTCGGATGGCAGGGACCCTTGAGTGGAGGTCCACCTCGTGCAGGCGTCGCTCGATGGTGTCCTCGGAGATGGTAACGTTGGTGGCCGTCCTCAGGGTGACTCTCAGGGTCCTGGCAGTGATTGTTCGGTCACGCAGCGCGAAAAGTTGAAGATAACGGTCTTCGCGCTGGCTCGTTGCTCGTGGGCGTCCGGTGGCCTGGAAGCGTTCGTGCAGGTGTTGGATGACAGAGTGGCTCACTCCAAGCCGTCTGGCGACTTCTCGGCCGGGAGTTCTATCTTGAAGCCACCCCAGCGCTCGTCCACGATCAAGTGTCGACAGTCTCTGTCTTGGAGGCATGATTATTGAGAGCCCTGGTTGCTGCCCTTAAATACCCGTTGGTTTGTAACTTTTGCTGAACAGTGGTCACTAGGGACATGGCTTGCACGTGCAATATGCCAGAAACCTGCAGTGACATTACTTCTTCAGCGAAACTCGACTAAACTTAGTAAATTCTCGTGAATTTGCAACGTTTTTGGCTCCACTGATAACACCTTTGATCAACGGCAATGCTTGCATAACAGGTTTGGGCACTAGCAGCAATAAATAAAGTTGCAGCGTAGCCCACCTTGCGTCATTTTCAGCGTCGTTGTCTGTGTAAAATAAATATTTGTAAAGCTACTGATAACAAGGGCCGGCCCTTAACTTTTGCGGACCAGTGTATTAGGGACTACGCCCCTCTTTCCCCTCTTCCCCCCTCCCCTCCCTATCTTTAACTTGTATAGACTAGTTTTCTTCTGATGACTCTGAAGGCGGCGGCTTATGGGTCAATTGTGTACTGTGAAGTAGTGAGAGAGCCTCACCTTACATGAGTATATCCCCGGCATAGCCGCGCAGACCGTGTCCCCTTGTTGGACTCTGTGGTGGGTGGGGAGTGCCGGGGATGACGTTTTAATATTACGACCATGGAAGCTATAAAAAGAAAAAACCACCCTTCCAAACGACAGAGAGAACTCTCCTCCAGTTCGGAGAGCCTCTCTGACTCTCCTGCCCACTTCGATGACGACAGCTGGCCTCGCTTCCTCCGTGAACGTTCTGTTGAACAGCAGAATCCTTTTCTTTTTCCGTTTTTTTCTTTCTTTTTTTTCCATTTCTGATTCAATTATGTATGTTATAGTTGGTTTTGTTGTTAATATTCTATATGCCCCCAAGGGTAATGAATAAATTGTGCCTTGCCTTTATGGGCCTGCGGGGCGCTGAGCGTGATGCACGTTCTGAGTGATAGTTTTGATTATGTTGGTTAAACTTGTGTTTTTGCGTGCCGCACGAGTTCTTTGAGGCGGAGTGGCGGGGTTTTGCAATAAATGCAGCGGGGTTTTGACGGTTAGGGGCTCCCGTTCACTTGGTGTCGAACAGGCTGGTATTGCGCTGTCGGGGAGCGGGGCGAGGCGATGAACTTGGGCTCTGTGTGTGTGGCGGTGCGAAGAGCTTGGGCTCTGGGTGACGGTGCTATGGACATGTGAGTAGACCGGGGTATTGTGTTCTGTGGTTCCGCGGTGTTTTTGCGGATTTAGCCAGTAGGCTAAGTGTTGCTGTTGTACAACTTGCTGTGCGGACTGCTGTGTATGCTGTGTAGGAATGTTTTGCCCTGTGAGTAGCCTGTGGCTTGGCTAGTAAATATTGCTGTGGTGCAACTTATTGTGATTACTGCTGGGTATGCCGTGTAAAAGTCCGGCGATGTTGATAGGCACGTAGAAACGAAGTGCTTTGTTTTGCAATTTACGGAACTGTCTGCTGCCGTGTCTGCAATGTATTAGGAACTTGCCATGTTGAATTGTGCAAACGTGTTGTTATATCGAATTATTGTTTCACCCTGAAATACAGAGTTTCTTCAGTGTTCAAAATTCCCTACTCGTGTCGAGTTATATTTTCACCCACTTAAACCTCGGGCAATCCGGGTCGCAACACCATCCTGAAGCCACCCCAGCGCTCGTCCACGATCAAGTGCTGACAGTCTCTGTCTTGGAGGCATGATTATTGAGAGCCCTGGTTGCAGCCCTAAAATACCCGTTGGTTTGTAACTTTTGCTGAACAGTGGTCACTAGGGACATGGCTTGCACGTGCAATATGCCAGAAACCTGCAGCGACATTGCTTCTTCAGCGAAACTCGACTAAACTTTGTAAAATTGTCGTGAATTTGCAACGTTTTTGGCTCCGCTGACAACACCTTTGATCAACGGAAATGCCTGCATAACAGGTTTGGGCACTAGCAGCAATAAATAAAGTTGCAGCGTAGCCCACCTTGCGTCATTTTCAGCGTCATTGTCTCAGTGTAAAATAAATATTTGTAAAGCTACTGATAACAAGGGCCGGCCCTTAACTTTTGCGGATTAGTGTATGTATATAAATCGAGTGTATCTGTCCCGAGTGATCTATGCATACGTATATTGACTCTTGTTTTAAAATCTGGTTCACATTCTTTGTGTTCTCACTAATATATATCAGCTGATGTTGAATTTGGATTGATAACCAACGTCTTGGGGATTTCTGAAAATGCCAATTCTTCCTTCCAGGAGAAAAGACGACGGGTGCTCCAACCAAATCTCCAATCAGCTTAGGGAACGCCACTTTGTTTGGCATATGACGTCATGACTCCTTCTGACGGGGACGCCTGATGGCATTTGGGATTCAAGAGGAGGATCAGACTGCAAACAACATGAACATCTCTCTAAACTAAGTGTAGGACTTGCCTTGGATTTTGAGAAAGCATGATTAATCTCTCTGTCTCTCTCTCTCTCTCTCTCTCTCTCTCTCTCTCTCTCTCTCTCTCTCTCTCTCTCTCTCTCTCACGCACACACGCACGCACGCATGCACACGCGCGCGCACACACAGTGAAATAATGAAATATCAGGGTTGTGAATTTAAGCTGTTCGTACTATTGTTTGTTCTAACAAGACTGCATCCTGTGATTGGACAGCGAGGGAGATTATTACAGACATTGCAGTGGGCCAAGCAAAATAGTCCTCTGTGCCTCCCGTCTGTCTACTATTCATATGTACTGCTGTATGCTGTGGTGTGTTGTAGTATGCTGTGATGGGATGTGTAGTATATGGTCTGTGGTGTGATGTGTTGTGTGGTGTGATGTGTAGTATATGGTCTGTGGTGTGATGTGATGTGTTGTGTGATGTGTTGTGTTGTGTAATGTGTTGTGTGATACTTACTTGCTTACTTACTGCCCTTTACGCCGGGTGGCGTGTAGGGCAGCAACAAAGGTTCTCCACTGTTGTCGGTCGCTTGCAAGCCTTTCCAGGGTCGCCCAGGAGTGGTTGAGGTCTTTTATCTCCCCTTCCACTGTGCGTCTCCAAGTCTGCCTGGGTCTCCCGCGCTTTCTCTTGCCTTCTGGGGTCCATCGGAGTGCCACTTTCGGAATGGAATCGTTGTCCATCCTCAGTACATGGCCAATCCATCTCCATTTTCTCTTGGTTATGAGTGTTTCCATGTCTTCTATGTTGCATCGCTGGAGAAGGTCGTTGTTGGAGATTTTTCTGGGCCAGAAGATTCGCAAGATCTTTCTGAGGCAGGTGGTGTGGAATGTCGACAGTTTTGCAGCATCCGACCTCGTCATGCGCCAGCATTCCGACCCATACATGAGGGTAGACAGCGCACAGCTTCTGTATAGTTTCAGCTTTGTGCGGGTGCTGTACTGAGCCGATTTCCAGATGTTGTTCATGGTGCGCATGGCATTTCTGGCTTTGTTCAGTCTGCTTTTGATGTCCTCCTCAGCGCCTCCGTCTTTTCGGATGATACTGCCCAGATAGGTGAATTGGTCTGTTTGTGGTAAGTCGGCGCCGTGGGCCTTCACTGGGGTGGGTCTTTCGGCGTTGAGTAGCATAGTCTCTGTTTTCTTTTGGCTGACACTTAGTCCAATTTGGCCTCCAAACATACACAATCGATCGGTCTTCTCTTGAATGTGTTTATGTGTATGTGATAGCAGTGCCAGGTCGTCTGCAAAATCCAGGTCGTCTAAGGAAGTGAAGAGAGTCCATCGTATGCCTCTCTGGGCATCTTTCGTGGTGTTCCTCATCACCCAGTCGATGGCAAGGTTGAACAGAATCGATGACATTACACAACCCTGTGTGACCCCTGTTTTCACTTGGAAGCTGATGTTGTTGTCTCCGACTGTGCAGGAATACTTCTGGTAAAAACTCCTCACCATCTGGACCAGCTTCGGGGGTATTCCATAGTGCCTGAGAATCTTCCAAAGGCTGGCCCTGTGCACGCTGTCAAACGCTTTCTGAAAATCCACAAAGTTGACGTAAAGTTGTCTTTGCCACTCTGTGCACTGCTCGATGATGTTTCTGAGTTCAAAGATCTGGTCGATGCATCCCTTGTTTTTTCTGAACCCGGCTTGTTCTTTTCTCAGCTTCTCATCCGCGCTGTCTTAAATCCTCTGTATGATGATTTTGGCGAGGATCTTGCTTGGCACTGATAG
>JAWQFJ010004306.1:145000-156911 GCA_034096865.1 Theodoxus fluviatilis | reverse complement strand
GTAACATTTTGGTAAAAATAACTGCAGAACTAAGGGAAGCAACCCTTCCATAACTGTCCTTTGAATAAGAGTTACCTCCCCTTGGGGATCCCAGAAGATCCCTGAATCAAATGGCCGATTAAAACGGCACGCTGTCCTACCAGACTACTGTCTTGGGTCAACACTACATCTGTGACATACCCAAGAACATTACATGGTGTCAGAAGGATACGCCAACGCCTATTTCAACATTGGGTGTGCATATTTCCTACAAAACGATCCTGTGAAAGGGATATTTCTCCTCAGTCCCACGTGAGTACAAACCCCTCATTTATTTGAATTCTCGATATGGCAAATGCAGTATCGCACGCTCCAGTTATCAACTGGAATGCACCAAACCTCACCGAGCAATGGAAAAAATTCAGGCACCATGCTGAATTGATGTTTCAAGGTCCTCTCAAAAACGTGGAGAATGAAAGCAAATTCGAATATCTTCTCATATGGGTAGGAGAGACAGGGAGAGAAATATTAAATTCATGGAATCTCTAAGGCGATGACAGCAACGACATTGATGTTTTGTACACCCACTTCGCCAATCATACCCGCCCAAGAAAGAACTCCGTGTTCTCCAAATATGTCTTTCAAGAGAGAAAACAACAACATGGAGAAACCTTTGAAGCTTTCGTCACAGACCTAAGGAACATGGTAAACGACTGTGAATATGAAAAGCTAGACGACATGGTGAGGGATCGAATTGTCTCAGGCATAGCTTCACAAGACATTCGTGAGAAACTGCTTACCATGCAAAAAGCTATAGAAATCACCACAACATTTGAAGCTACCAGTACCAAGAAGCAGCTTGCAAAAATGGCGACAAATGACACAGTAGATGCACTTCATATACGTAGGAAGGAAAGCACAAAAAATACAGCCAAAAAGCCAGACACCTTTCCTTGTCAGAATTGTGGTGATAAACACGGCAGGAAACAGTGCCCTGTGTTTGGAAAGGAATGCTTGTACTGCCACAAGCAAAATCACTTTGCAAGGGTGTGCTTCAAGAAGAAGTGAGGGAACCAAAGAAAAATCCACAACGTGGAAGGGGAGAGTGACGAAGAGACCGATACCCACGGACTTGTCATCAACACAGTCGATCATCAGAACAGTCAGCCTAAAACTGCGTATACGGAGATACAGCTCCAGACAGGCAACGCCGTGCAGTTCAAGCTCGACACAGGTGCCAAGGTCAATGTCCTCCCATTGTCAGCCTACAACAAGCTGAAGAAACCTCCCAGATTGAAGAAATCACATCAGCAGCTATATGGATACAAAGGACAACCACTGGATTTCAAGGGATATGTGAACATGAATTGTTCCTACAAGGACAAACAGAAACACTCAAAAACAGAAGGACACTCACAGCCAATCCTTGGTCTCCAGACATGCCTTGACTTGAACCTGATCCAGCTTATCATGTCTGTGGATTCAGAGGTAGTACCGGCAACCAAAGACACTGTACTGACAGAGTACAAGAACCTCTTCACTGGTCTAGAATGCCTTGAGGGCGAGGTGAAGATACACCTGAAACCAGATGCAACGCCAGTTGTTCACCCTACTCGCCGTGTACCACACGCTATAAAGGAACAGCTGAAGAAAGACCTAGGTGCCATGGTGGAGACAGGAACAGTTGCCAAGGTGACAGAGCCAACAGACTGGGTCAATTCACTAGTAGTTGTGCAGAAACCCAATGGGAATCTACGTATTTGCCTGGACCCCAGAGACCTTAATTCTGCCATCAAGAGACCGCACTATCCAATGCCAACCCTTGAAGATGCCCTAGCCAAGATGACAGGCGCCAGATTTTTCAGCAAGCTCGACGCAAGATCAGGCTTCTGGCAGATGAAGCTAGACACAGATTCCTCCTTCTTGACAACCTTCAACACCCCGTTTGGAAGGTACAGATTCCTGCGCCTACCATTTGGACTTGTCAACGCCCAGGACGAATTTCAAAGCAAGATTGAAGATACATTTCAAGGAATACCCGGAGTCACAACCCTCGTGGATGATATCCTTATCACAGGGAAAACACGTGAGGAGCATGACGTGAATCTCAGAGCGGCATTCCAAAGAGCAGAAGAGAAGAATCTGAAATTGAATCCTGACAAGCTCACCATTGCTGCAGAAGAAGTGGAGTACTTCGGACACATCGTGTCTGCCGAAGGTCTGAAACCAGACCCAGCCAAGGTAAAAGCTGTCCAGGAGTTGACTGCCCCAGCAAACAAGAAGGAATTGCAGACCATCCTAGGCATGATGATGTATCTAGCAAAATGTGCTCCAAAGCTGTCAGAGACTACTCAACCGATGAGGGAACTACTGAAAGATGAGAATGAATTCTCATGGGAGAGAGAACAGGAAGAGGCACTCCAACAAGCAAAGACCATCATCTCCAGTCAACCAGTACTTGCCTTCTATGATCCTGCAAAACCAGTCACACTCCAGGTAGATGCAAGTAAACATGGAGCTGCGATTTTCCAAGATGACAAACCTGTTGCCTTTGCGTCAAAATCCCTCAACTCCTCAGAGCAGAACTATGCACAAATAGAGAAAGAGCTCTATGCAATTGCTTTCGGATGCAAAAGGTTTCACCAATACATCTTTGGTCACAGAGCAATCGTACAGACAGATCACAAACCCTTAGAAAGCATCACAAAGAAGCCACTAGCAGCAGCACCACCGCGCCTCCAGCGAATGCTACTACAACCAGAAACTATATATAAATGGACTGCTGTCTGCGTGAAACGCGTCTGCTAGTGCTGTCTTGCGCAGAAAACCAGCGTTGTTGCAATGCACTCTTCCGGTCTAAGTCTGGGCAGAGACTATACTGTCTGCACAGCAATAGAATGTAATGCGTATTTCTTGTGTTGTGTGTGCTTTATCATCTCTAGCTGAATTCAGTTGTGCAAAAACTTGATGTAATTTGCGGATTGTAGAGTCAGAGGTTGAAGTTGGACTGACAATTCGTTGAATGTGAAGTGTGTTCTTTGATGTAGCGTCTGCTTAAAAGCACAGTGGAACCATTCCAGCTATATCCAGCGTCTGTGGGATTCGGAAGGCTTTGACACAACATGCCAGGAAATAACTGTGCAATTTTTGGTTGTGGAATCTACACAGGCCGAAATAGAGGGCTGTCCACAGAATAAGAAAACACAACGATCCTGATTGAGAGCGAGCGCGAGGAGTAGGTTCCTTCCTTGCGAGTCATCGCATTAGCGCCAGTGGTGGTATGCGTGCGTCAGAGAGCAGACGACGTGTTCTCACATGTACTGGCTGCTATGCCGCTATGTAGAAGACAAGTGGAGTGCAATGGTGCTCAGCATTTCACATACGTTTAAGAAACGTTTAGCAGCAGTGTCTCTGACTTGCAACACCATCCTGCTTATTAAAAAAATATTTTCTGATTGATAACATCATTGCCAACTGACTTCATGAAGCGTCCACTCGCTCTTTGTCTTTCCTGTATTATCTTGGTCATAAATGTTACACTCATCTACTCGTACTGTCCGAGCTAATGTAGCTATAGAATGACAGTTATGTATAACATACTATTTCAATGTTTATTCTTTCTTTTCAATTACTTGTTTTCAGTAAATGCTGCGTACTTACCTCAAGTATCTCCTTGATTAGCTGCTCCATTCAGTAAACATCGGAAACCAAAAATGATCTTTGCAAAGAGTACGGCGGAGCGGCGTAGACAGCACTGCGACAATATTTAGACTATATACTGAGAGGTCAAGTCAGCAGTCCATTTATATATAGTCTCTGCTACAACTACAGAAGTACGACCTAGACTTCGCACATGCCCCTGGAAGGAACATACCAATAGCTGATGAAATGTCACGAAACTTCCTTCCAGCAAAACCAGAAGACAGTGAAACTGCTGAAGATATCAACGCATACGTCCACAGCGTCATCGAGAATCTTCCCATCACCGATGAGAAAATGAAGCAAATTCAGAAAGCCACTGCAGAAGACCCTCAACTGCAAAATTTGAAGTCAACCATACAGAATGGATGGCCTGAACTTCGTACGAACTGCAAATCAACCATCAGTGAGTTCTGGAACTTCAGAGATGAACTTTTCCTCCATCGATGGAATCATCTTCAAAGGAGAGAAGATACTTATACCACTTGCCATGCGTCCAGAAATAATGAAGAAGATTCACTCCAGCCACCTTGGAATTGAGAAGACAAAGCAATGAGCTAGAGAAATCATTTTCTGGCCAGAAATGACAAAACAGATCCACAACACACACCGTCGCAGCCTGTACCATCTGTGCCAGTATGAGCCCAGCAAACCCAAAGGAACCACTCCTATCCCACAAAGTCCCAACTCGACCGTGGCAGAAGCTTGCCACCGATATCTTCAATTGGCAAGACAGATCCTTCCTGATAACAGTAGACTATTACAGCCGCTACTTCTAGATCGATGAGTTCTCCACTACGACAGCCATGTCCATAATCAGAAAGCTATCAGCTCAATTTGCATGCCACGGCATCCCAGAAGTCCGCATCAGTGACAACGGACCACAGTTTGCCTCAGAGGATTTCTCAGACTTTGCTGCAGACTGGGATTTCAAACACATCACCTCCAGCCCTGGCTCTTCACAATCGAATGGACTTGCAGAGAAGGCTGTACAGATTGCAAAACGCATCTTGTCCAAAGCTAAGGCTGATGGAAGCAACCCCCTCCTTGCCTTGCTAGAATTCAGATCTACTCCAGTTAACAATCTTGCTTCCCCAGGCCGACAACTCCGATCCATCCTGCCAACTTCAACAAAACAACTGCAACCCAAGATCATCAACCCCTCAGAAGTAACTACAAGATGAACACACCTGCAAGCCAAGCAGAAGAAAAACCATGACCGATCAGCTCATCAGTTGCCACCTATGAAGACAGGTGACCAGGTATATCTACAGTTGTCCAAGGGAGACAATTGGACACCTGCCCAGATTATGAAGCCATACAGCACCCCAAGATCTTATGTTGTTGAGACAAGTGATGGTCATACCTTCCGCCGCAACCATCGCTGTCTCAGACCAGAGATATCACCTCACTCAGAAGATCCCCATGAGCAACCCTCAACAACACCTGAACTGGATGAGAACAGCAACCACCCATCATCAGGAACCTACTGCACAAGATCCGGACGCCCTGTGAAAGAACCTAAGAGACTGGACTTGTAAAAGACTAAGTAATTGTTTCATCACTCCAAATCAGTATCAAGTAACTCTTGTTCAGAGACAGTAAATTGATAATGCTAATAAGAGTAGAGCTCAATTTTTCAAAACAAGAGAGATGTAACATTTTGGTAAAATGCTTCCCATGAAATTCCGCTGCCAGTACAAAATTGCTGTTTTGGCCTACCGTCATTTTGATGGTACTCTTCCTGTGTATCTTTCGGCATCCCTTCGTACATATCAACCATCCCGTTCTCTTCGTTCAGCAAATGAAAAGCTTCTCAAAATTCCTAGATGTAGTACAAAATCTTTTGGTGAGCGTAGTTTTAGTTTCAATGCCCCCTCTGTCTGGAACTCGCTGCCGGCTGGCCTGTGTGACGCACCCACTTTAACTATTTTTAAGTCGCAACTGAAGACTCACATGTTTCGACTGGCTTTGGCTTGATCGTAGGTCTTTCTCATGGTCATGTATGTTGTTGTATTTATTCTTAGGTCTGTAAGTTGTATTATGAGTTGTATTATGTGGGTAAGCTTGTTGATGAATGTCTGCGGTGAATGTGGTTATGTCAGCGCATTGAGTTGTACAGAAGTGTGCTATATAAATGCTATTCATTATTATTATTATTATTATTAAATAACTGCAGAACTAAGGAAAACAACCCTTCCATAACTGTCCTTTGAATAAGAGTTACCTCCCCTTGGGGATCCCAGAATTCCCGGTATCAAATGGCTGATTAAAACGGCAAGCTGTCCTACCAGAATACTGTCTTGGGTCATCACTACATCTGTGACATGAACCCAAGAACATTACAATCATCATCATCATCATCAACAACATCATCATCGTCATCGTTGTCTATAAAGCGCTGCTTCTTACTCCTACTGTTGCTTGCAGCGCACACATGTTCAGGAGTCACTTGTAGTATTTGGCAAAAAGATGCATTTTAGGTCTTGTCTAAATGCATTCAGCTTAAGGCATGATTGGAGTTTGACAGGTAGGGCATTCCAGACAAGAGGGACAGCACAGGAAAACGCCCTCTGTCCAAATCTGTACTTGTTGGCTTTTTGCTGTTTCAGCAGGAAAGCTGAAGAAGACCATGGAGATCTGGTGGGTTTGTACTGTGGCACAATGTGTTGGAGATATGCTGGGGCCAAACCATGAAAACATTTCTAGGCCATTACAGCCAGTTTGAAACTGACTCTCTCCGTCAGAGGGAGTCAGCGGAGGGATTTCAGCACATCGGTGATGTGTTCTCTCTTCCTGGCCTTTGCCTTTGTCAACTCACCTATTACAACCTCATTTGCAAAAATGAAAAATAAAAATAAATAATTGAAGCTTCTTGAATACAAACATTGACTTCATCCATTCAAAAATATATTTCTTCGCTTCTAAACATCATAATAACAAGACATAAACACTATCAGAAAGCTAAATGAATACACTACATAACTAAATCATCATTGTTGCTTCTAGTAAATATCCTTTTTCTCTCAAATTTAATTTTGAAATGTGATAAAATTTGAAGTGCAGCAGTACCAGATGGAACACCTGTGTTGCATGCAGCCTTAAAGGGAGATGTAAACACGCTTGTTGCCTCAAGCTGTAATGGGCTATGACGGGCCACCAACAATTATAAACTTGATCATCTTCACCATCACCCTCCTCCTCCTCCTCCTCCTCCTCCTCCTCCTCCTCGTCCTCCTCCTCCTCCTCCTCCTCCTCCAGACTGCTATTTGGGAGAGAAACAAGAGCCACCCACCTGTGGGAAAGCCACGCATGTCCAGGAATCTGAGGTTCCTCCGTCCTTTTTTCAGGCTCTCCATGAAACTGTGGGCAAGGGTGGTGGTGTGTCTCATGCTCTCCTGGATCATCTTCTCCTGGTAGTCCCTGCAGTACAGCGGCTTGAGGGATGCGAAGGGCTGGTCCAGTACCTCGCTCAACACCACTCCCTCATATGGCCATTGCAAGAGCAAGACCTGCACAGAAAAAGAGAGAAGAGAATGAGTGACAGATTGAGTGGATGAATTAAAGAGACAGGAGGAGAGATGAAGAGGTGGGTGAGAAGATTTGTCGGGGATAGTGTGGTGAAGCACATCTCATGCAAGCACAGGAATGTCCACATGATTCGCATGGAAAGTAGAATAAAAGTGTGTGTGTGTGTTTGTGTGTATGTGTGTGTTTGTGTGGGGGTGGGAAGGGGGGTGGGGGTGGGGGTGGGGGGTGAGTGAGTTAGTGAGTTATTGAGTGCATGTATACATGGATGCATGTTTCAATGAATGAGTCAGGGAGTGAATCAGCAAAGCAGCAGCAGATTTATAAACGAGCAAGTGAGACTCAACAGTCTTATACAGTTATAGTTTCTCATCCACTCACACAGACAAATCACCAAGGACAGGATGGATGGATGGATGGATGGATGGATGGATGGATGGATGGATGGATGGATGGATGGATGGATGGATGGATGGATGGATGGATGGATGGATGGATGGATGGATGGATGGATGGAGTTTAAGGACCTATCAGCCTTATAGGCTATATAAGGCCGCAACGTTAAGAAACACTTCCACCATGTTATTAGAACTCTCCATGACAGTGGAGTATAGTACAATTCACCGAACTAGTGACATAAATCCATTAAATCGAGTCCCACTACCCAACAGCCAGCAAAGGCTGTGCAGAGCCTTCAAATACGAAAAAGCATAATGGCGATAGGGCAAAATTTCACATCTCGATGTCCTTGTCACCGACAAAGCATTTAGGGATAGGTGGACGGAGCCCAAGGGCTCATCAGCCTTTAAGGCCATTCAAGCCCACAACATACTTCTACATTATAAAAATGCACAATTAAAAGAGGTACGTGGAGAAATATTGAAAACAATGAAAACATAGTACGACTCATAAACGAGAATAATACTCACAATCTATCAAAAAATGTATCACAGCTAGAGGATCTTTAAAAAAGCCTGACAGACTGCTCAACCCACTCTGTAGATGAGCAAGTCAAGGGCACTCCACCAGAACAGGCCTAGTTAAAAAATATCTTTTCAAGCCACTCACATGGACAGCCCTGTCATAGTGGCATCGAAGTGCCTCTCTCATCAGTGCTAGCATCAGTGCATGGGGCAGCAGGGAGATGGCAGTCTGGGTCATGGTGGAGTCACTGACGATCTTCCTGCTGCAGATGCTGCCCAGTGACATTACCCTGTGTTTGGTGTCAAAGCTGGAAGGAAAGAAAATGTCCACCAGAATGCGAGTGATGATATTGTATTTGGTGTTTAGAGGAGCTAATGATTCAGACCCCTCTGTAAGACTAAAATCCATATTAAGTCATCAGTTGCTCAGCTGCAGGAGACATTCCAAAGCTGAATTCTTTCCAGTGGGGGAGGGACACGGGGTGGGGAGGGGGGGGGGGGGGGGGTCCTATAACACTATCTCCAGGAGTAATATTCACAGGGTTCGTACAGGTTTTTAGATACAAAATTCCATGACTTTTCCATGACTTTCCATGACCTTCAACAACATTTTCCATGACCTAGCGTACTGTGATACATGACAATTTTAAAGAGAAAAGTGTATGGCGCACGACCAAACTCACGCACAATACACCTGTTGTGAAAAAATCTAATTCTTTTTATTATTTTTTACAGCAGATTGATTCAAAAACTGACAAATGCAGAAAATTTTCAAACAAGTACTCCTTTAAATGATGATACTTTTGTCCCAAATTGTCTGGTGCTTCAACGATTAACGCACGCTGAATGTGGTAATCGAGCACGCGTCTACAGAACGCCATTGCGGTCCGATGTACACACAAACAGGTGGAAAATTTCCGCCTGTTTTCTCCTTTCAAGCGCACAATCCGGGCGCTAGACAAAAAGTAGATTCATCGTACATTAACATCGAATATAGCGTTGAAAGGGGGAAATATTGTAGAATCCGAGGGTGTCTGTACGAAATTGATCGGAAAAGCGGGAGTGAGCAAATTTTAACAAAATGTCCGATGACGTTCGAACTTTCATCCATAACTCGTCTTTCGATTTTCACCGGAAGTTAAAACATACACCGAACGAAAGAGCAATCTTTCCTCTAATGAGTAGTAAAGTTTCAACTTCATCAAATGAGAGACTTCGACGGACGAGTGTTTAGAAGAGACCAACCCGAGTCGCGAAATGCAAACTCCGTCGAGCCACCGCGAGTCGGTAGTGGCGGAGGGTGTTTTTTTTTACGTAATCGGCTTGTATGTTCTCAGCGGAAATAAGACGGATTAACACAAAACTACACGACACATGTTCTTGAAACCTTCTGCTTCATAAACAACTTTCATTCTTGTTTTTATTCACAATATTTTGTGGATTGTCCACAATTAGCCATGAAAGTGAAGTGGTATTGCCGAGTGCATTTTGGCTAGTACTGTAGTAGCGCAAAGATTTGATACAAATTACCACGGAATCCTACCACTAGTTTAAAAAAATTAGACAACTCAGAAAGACTTTCATCTTTCATGTTACATTGGTATTTTGAGTTATTGATATGTGCGAATCCTAGAAAAAGTGGATTCTATCGAACCGACAGCCACTTCCGGTCTGATGAAATTTCTTCGAACATCGCGTGCGGCGTCTATTTAGCACTCGCTGAAGGTCCCGAGTTCTACAATACTTTTTCCAATATGTGCCAAATATTGCAATAAATATCTTCCTAAATGATTGTTCTAGCATAAACTGAAACAAAAACCCCAATAAACTAACCGATTTAAACTGATTTGTCCGTCAAAATCGCATCTGCACCGTCATGCTCTTACTCGCCATTGTGTGATTTTGACGGTCATGCTATTTACCAAAATGGTGCTAATGTCTTCGAAATGGCTTAGAAATGAGCACATATATCGTTATCCCCTTCTTGAATATGATATATTTAAGCTATTCTAATTAAACCAGAACTATATTTGACCAAATTACGTTAGAAACAGCAACATTTTGAAACAGACATGCGGTCGCCATTTTGATCCAGCGCCAAATGGTAAATAGCAAAATCGGACATGGATATCCAGCTGTTTCTTCTGAAGTTCAGCATTCAGGGACTCATCAAAGAGCAGCACCAGAGAATCAGAAGACCGGGCCTTTGCCTTGAGCATGTCTAAGAAATGTGGCCCCAGACCAAAAGTTGTCAAGTACCGGGCTTTGCTTTCACTCAAGGCAAACTTGGAGGCGATGACACTGTCGGGAAACATGCGACGGAACAGTTCGTTCATTCCTTTGGTACTGGAGAATGAGAAGTGGGAGATGACCATTTTCAAAGTCCACAAAATTTCTGCTTTCAGTGTGTCCTCTGTTGTCAAGAAAGTGTCAATCCCAGTAGATCTACTGCCACTGCCAGTGGGTGCAGGCCTAGTTTCGACCGGCGTAGCAGCGCCAGCTGGAACCACCACCTTTGAAGCACTCTCTGTCTCAGCATTTTTTGCAGTTTGAACAAAATCTGATATTCATGTTTGACGTTTGCTCTTTTCTTCTTGGTGTTTTTTAGCACGCGCCTGGTGCGCGACACCTTTCATGTGGCTTTTCAATGCTGCCGCTTCCATGTTGGATACATCAAAGTCTTTTTCACAAAATCGGCACTTTGCCATCCCATCCACTCTCGCTCGCATGACCCACTCACGGTATTCAGGGTCTCCTGTCCAAGAGTCTTGAAAGCGACACTTTCCAGGCATTATGATAATCTGATTCTCAAAGAAACACTGCACCACAAACAAAACAAGCTCTTTTCACTCTGTCCTCGTTTGAACCAACTGACCGGACCCGCGTGGAAATGAAACGAGGTCACCTAGCCAAAGAACCAATCAGGAAGCAGAAGGCACACGAGCCTTCAGAATTAACCAATGGGATGCAAGGGCACGTTTTCCTGACGTGCTCAGTGTTTAAAATTAGATTAAGAGTATCGCGCGAAGCACAGCCTAGAAAACGTCTTTTTTTCTTTCTTTTTTTTCTTTCTTAAATTCCATGACTTTCCATGACCTAAGTTGAAATTCCATGACTTTCCAGGCCTGGAAAATGAAAAATCAAATTCCATGACTTTCCAGGTTTTCCATGACCTGTACGAACCCTGTATTCAATGCAACGAAGGACTTGAGTAAACCCAATTGCTCTCAATGATGTAAAAGACAAGCTGACTAGTTTTCACTATCACAGCAGTTCATGTACAGATTGAGTGTCCCTGGATGTGAAACAGGCAGTGAGAGCATCCTCCTCCTTTACTAAAAGCTAAATAAGTCATGGTGACTTAAGCATAATTCAAAACAGTCATCCCCTTGGCTGGAGGTCATTCTCATCCCCAAAAAATGCCTGCTCTCCATGCATAGAGGAAACCAAGGCATGCACAAGCGTATGTGCATACACACAGAGACAGAGAGAGAGAGAGAGAGAGAGAGAGAGAGAGAGACAGAGAGAGAGAGAGAGAGAGAGAGAGAGAGAGAGAGAGAGAGAGAGAGAGAGAGAGGGGGGGGGGAGGGGACAAGCACAGCGAGACAAACCAAGCCTTACCAGGGATCAGCATCTCGGTCTACTCCATAGACGGCTCCTTCGTAGTAGTCGTACCACCTAGAGGGTGATGATACACCAGGTGTTGCCATGATAAACGGCTCTACCTGGAATTAGCGAAGCATCGATCTTAGCTTTCGTCTCTGTATGCAAACCACATTGTG